>PITB01007844.1:0-11850 GCA_004024585.1 Paradoxurus hermaphroditus | reverse complement strand
GAGTGCTCATTTAAACTTGATATCCTGAGAAGCTGATGGCTAACCCTCCTCTTATGTATACCATCGAACAGGTGCTAGCCAATCGTGTTCAGATGCCCACTTAACCGATACCGAACAGAAGAGTGGGATATAGAATCATCTGACTTTTTGGAATGCCCCCAGCACTGAAATGAAATGAAACGAAATGAAATGAAATGAAATGAAATGAATAAAAATAAAATAAAATAAATCCCTTAGCAAGTTCATTAGCCCAAGTACCTCATTTTAAGTTATTTGAAAGTTTGTGTTTTCTATTTGGCTTGGCACGTGGTATACTTAGGAGCATGTAAAAAAGTGTCTAGTGATTAACACTAGCGGCTGTCCAAACGAAACTTTAAATCATGAAACTTTTATCCAAAGTGTGATAATTCTTGGCTACCCTAGTAAACAGTTTGACATGTGTTTAAACATAATTCAGTTTCCTTAAAGGGATGTCTAATGAAGTGTGTGACTGTATAATAGAGGAGACAGTATTTGATTTTTAATTTTTATGTTGGTTTCCTCTGTGTTCTCTACCCATTTGAATTAAAAAAAAAAAAAAAAACACCAGAGAGAGAGAGAATAGAAAGTACATGTCTGTATCACTGGGCTTACTGCATTGTTTCACTTTCTGTTTTTTGTGCCCATCTTTTCCCTTGAAGAGTGAACTCGTTGAGAGTCAGAAAGGTGGACTCGGTTTCTAGCCCAGTTCAGTGCACAGTAAGGATTCAGTAAACATTTGTGTGAACGAATCAATGAATGAAATCACATTCAAGTGAATTACTCCCACTTTGAAGGGGACCGGACAGCTGCCTCTTGATTTGCTCTCTTCACTACCCTTGTTTTAGGACGGCCTCGCCGTTTGGACAGGTTTTTATCATTGCTATCATTCAGCTCCGTATACGAACCTTTCAAATCCGTAAAAAGTATTTAAAAGAAAGGGAAATTGTTCCTGTTTCAAAACCTATTATAATGCATTTTCAAATATGTCAGACACATCTTTGTTAAAATTAAACCAGGGATTGGTTTTGAGCGAATAGCCCTATATCCTTACAGACGCTGTGGATGGGTGCATCTAAGCTGCTTATTATATTGATGGGTTTTGCTGCTCTGCAGCAAATGAAAACAGGCAGCTGCTTCCTCCATCAAAGCAAAAAGCAGCCTGAGTTTTTATTAACCGAGCGTTCATTTCTTCTATTGCCAAAATTCTTGCACAAAACAAAAGAGCAGTTTTAGCACATTATTGCTTAACTAGACATGAACAACTGACAGCAAGTGATAAGCCTGTCTGCTTTTCATAACTGGTAATCATTTTTGGAATAGATGTTTTAATATAGTTGAATATAAATTTTGTAATTTACATCTACAATGGTACGTAAATTTATAGATCCAGTTTGTTGCAGGAGAATGAAGGCTATAATCACAAAAGCCTTGCCCGGTGTTGTTTAATTTTTAATGACTATTTGAAAACTGGGGACGGAAATGAAATCAAATTCATTTTTTTAAAAAAAAAAATACACAAAGGTGTTAAAGACAATCGTACAAGTTGGCTGGAGCCATTTGTAGACGGCCCCGACGGAGGAGGACCGCTGTGTTTACAGGCAGGACGTGCCGCGCGCTCGATCTCCACATTAGTTGCAGTGAGTTGCCCGAGTCTGGGACAGCAGCAGAAATTTCTGGAGAGCAGACCGTCATGTTCCTTTTGTATCAATGAATAAGGATGGGCAGGGAGCCCGCAAGGACAGACGCAGGCCGTTTTGCATAGCTGAGATTCTCTGCCAACTCCCGTATATATATATATATATTTTTTTAAATATATATATGTACACACATATATATGTATATATATACATATATACACACGTATATATTTTTTAAATATATATATTTTTAAAGCCATTTTGCACAGCTGAGATTCTCTGCCAACTCACATATATATATATAAATATTAAAAATATATATATATGTACACACATATATATATTTATATACATATGTACACACACATATATATTTTAAATATATATATTTTTAAAGCCATTTTGCACAGCTGAGATTCTCTGCCAACTCCCATATGTATATATAAATATTAAAAATATATATATATGTACACACATATATATATTTATATACATATGTACACACACATATATATTTTAAATATATATATTTTTAAAGCCATTTTGCACAGCTGAGATTCTCTGCCAACTCCCATATGTATATATATAAATATTTAAAAATATATATATGTACACACATATATATATTTATATACATATATACAGACATATATATTTTAAATATATATATTTTTAAAGCCATTTTGCACAGCTGAGATTCTCTGCCAACTCCCATGTGTATAAATACATGTATAATATACATGCCAACTCACATATGTATAATATAAAAATATTAAAAATATATGTATATGAAAATATATGTATAAATATATATATATATTTTAAAGCCATCTGAACATCACATGTTTACTTTCAGATAGAATGGCAGAGAAGGGTTTGTTTAAAATGGGTTGAGACCGAACCTCGACATCCTCAGCCCGCGGAGATGTTGCTATATCTACCGAGTCGATTTGCCTACCGAGGTTTTTCCTTTTGGAACTTGCTAATGGCAATTTCTGTTGTGAGAAGAGGGAGGCAGGCCTTCTCTTTCCCCCACCCCATCACAGGGCTAAGAGGAGAAACTTGGAACGAAGGCAGGGTCGAAACACTGCGTCGCGCACCTTCCAAACCACGCTGCTCAATAAATAAGCTCTGCCTAACAAGCCTAATACCAGGGCCGTTTAATAAATGCACTTTGCCCTGGCACCTGTGGTACGCGCCTCGCGAATACCGTTTTCTCTCCAGGGAGGCTGTCATAAATGCACGGAGCCTGTGGTCCGCATGGAGCACAAAGCTTTCCATTCGTTTGGAATTCTGTCCTAGTGTTTACCTAGAAGTGAGAGAAAGCTGGACTCCACGCTAGAAAGCTGCTTCAGAAATCAAGTTCACGAATCATAGGTGACTAAGGTGGGGCGGGGGGTGCCGGGGCGGGGTGGGGGGTGTCTCACTCTCCTTACCTTTCTTTCGTGTGTCACGTAACAAGTGTGGGTCTGTGCTGGTGAAGTGGCTCGGTTCCTAAGATAAGGGAAAATAACAATTATTTCTAATACTTAAAAACATTTTTTTGCGTTTTGTTTTTTTTTTTTTTAGTTTGATAGAGACAGAGGGGGAGAGAGAGAGAGGATCCCAAGCAGGCTCCGCTCTGTCAGCACGGAGTCTGATGTGGGGCTGAAACTCACAAGCCATGAGATCATGACCTGAGCCAAAGTCAAGAGTTGGATACTTAACTGATTGAGCCGCCCAGGTGCCTCTCTGATACTTTCTTCTTTGTTCCACTCTGACACCCTGCCGCTTTCACACGACTTAAAGACACAACACAGTCTTATATTCAAAGGGAAAAGGGTGCTCCCCTCAACATGATGGCCTGATCACCCCACTCTGAAGACACTGAGCACAGCGAGGTGGGGGGGGCTGTTTTAGAGTAACACTGGCAATGAAAATCTCCCTCTTTTATTTCTTTCTCTTTGTGTCTTTCTTTGTCTTCTCTCTCTCTCTCTCTCTCTCTCTCTCTCTCTCTCTCTCTATGAGGAGGATGTGCGGTGTTTCTAGGGGAACACAGGCCGTGTTTCTTCTCTTGCTAGCTCTCCGGGTCCACCTGTGCGAGACACCGCTCTGGGTCCACCCGTGCTGTTCTCACCTTCTGACACCCTCTCTGACCAATGGGGGTGGAGCCTTTTCTGGCCTAGGCCCAGAGAGATTGCCCTGGAAGACGTTCTCCTACTTGTACTTCGAGACTTCGGGAAAATTTTTTCTGCCCCAAAGGTAGTTGGTACCCTGACTAGGAGGGAGAAAACACAGCATTTATCTGAGAACCATGCTCAGTATTGGAGAGGAAAAATTGTACGCGAGGTTGTTATTCATAGGCGGAATTAACTAAGTTAAAAA
This sequence comes from Paradoxurus hermaphroditus, assembly GCA_004024585.1. Taxonomy (NCBI): domain Eukaryota; kingdom Metazoa; phylum Chordata; class Mammalia; order Carnivora; family Viverridae; genus Paradoxurus; species Paradoxurus hermaphroditus. The sequence continues at coordinate 7,828 of PITB01007844.1, read as the reverse complement.
AAAAAAAAAAGCTATTGCCGCTAGAATACACAGAGCTTGAGCAGTCTCTTCTGCGAAGCTACGAGACCAAATTAACAAAGGCGGTGCTAATTCAATTAAAATAGGTTACGAGGGTTTGACTTCTGAGACCATTTTGAATCCTCGCTAAAATATTTCCTGGCAAGGCTTTAAATTTGATATTATAGGACAAATAAAATACTTCAACTAATCGAATTTCTTTAAAATGCGGTCTAGAGCCCACTGACGGCTTTACAGCTTGTGTTTGGAAATGCACGAATACAATGATCTACAGCTGTTGGAATTAAGTGTTGGAAGAATTCTCAGAAATCAATTCGACCCTTCCATGCTATTCTTGAAGCTAGAGCCCAGATATGATTTGTCCAAAGGCCTAAAATTAGTTATCGACAGCCAGGAGAACTGGCAACTAGTTCCCTGGATTTCAGGACCAGCCCCGGGGCTTCGAGGAAACGGGGTAGTGATGAAGAAACCGGGCCCTGGAGGTTGAGCCGTGCCACCTCAGCTCTGTGTGCTTCGATCAACCTCCCTGTGCCCCTCAGCTGGCCGTAATGACAGTACATACCTTATAGGGTTGTTTTAAGGATTAAATGAGATCATCTGTATAAAGCAAACAGCCCAGTGTTTGCAAAGCAGTAAGTGTCCAATTAGTGATGCCACTGATAGTAATAACAACGAACACTGACTGAGCACTCATTAAAGTCAGGTTACCTGGGTTCACGTTCTCACTTCATGACAAAATATCTGTCTGATTTGGGGGGAATCTTTCATAACCGCTCCATGCCTTGATTTCCTCGAGTACCTCTTAGGACCCGGGCAGCGCTCAGCATTGGGTAAATGGTAGAACGTCACGGGGCAAGCCTCCACCTGCTCGCTGTACCGGGCTGTGTGGACATTCCTTTTCACCCAGGGGTACCCGCGTTCCCTGCGATCTGGCTCCACAAAACAGGGAGGCCTGGGCTTAATAATTGATTGTTCAGAACAAGTCTGTTAATGGGTCAGAGCAGGAGGACAATTAAAAAATTTTGTTTTTAACTTTAATGTTTATTTTTGAGAGCGAGAAAGACAGAGCGCGAGCAGGGGAGGAGCAGAGAGAAAGAGGGAGACCCAGAATCCAAAGCAGGCTCCAGGCTCCGATCTGTCAGCACAGAGCCCGATGCAGGGCTCAAACTCGTGAACCACAAGGTCATGACCTGAGCTGAAGTCGGACGCTGAACCGACTGAGCCACCCAGGCGCCCACAAGTAGTGTCCATTTTTACGGAATTCTTATTTACAGTCGGTTTTCAAAGTTCCCAAAACTAGGCCGAATTTTCCCCCAGTGCAGTTTTGGCTTGATTTTATTTATGGGTTATCAGTTAGGAATCATGATCTCTCTGAAAGTATCACAAAAGTATAATCAAGTTTGATAAAGTTTCCTGAATAGAAACATGTCAAAACAGTAACAATGACACATCGCAGCGGCAACCGTCGCTAGCATCATAAAGCAATTTGCTATGTGCCAGACACCGCTCTAAGTGCCTTATGTGTTTATTATCTCATTTAATCCTTACAAGCATGCTCAGTGGGTACTTTTACTGCTGGTACTTAACAAATGAGAGAACCGAGGCATTGCACAATGCTGGCTAAAGTAGCAACCCCCGCATAGTTATTTTTTATTTCGATGATGTTTTATTTTCTTCACAACGTTAATCATTATCTGAAATTATCTTATTTATTGCCCTGTTGAAGTTCTCTGGGCAAGGGCTTTGTTTTAATCAAACAGATTTGTTTTAAATCAAACAGGCTCCTAGAACAGGCCTGGCTGCCGATAACTATAAGTTGAATAAAGGAATGAATGAGGCTTAGAAAGTTTAAGAAGCTTGCCCAAGGTCACACAGCCGTCAGAGCCAGTTCGAGCTAGACTCTTAAGTCTGGAGCATGAAATCTGATTTTTTATTATAACTTTTTATAAGCTTGAAGGCCTCCTAGGCATAATCTAGCCCAAGCCTAGATTCTTGGGGATGAGGCTCCTGAGCTCAGAAAGGCCAAATGACTTCCCAGTATCACATAGATTATTAGTGACAGAACCAGAATCAGACTCCAACCCACTAGCTGGTGTTTTTGTACCACGAATCCAGCCTCCTCGGCTCATCTAAAATGGAAGGAAAATCCTGTATGCAGCACCCACCTGCTTACTATAATCCAGGACACAAACCTGAGTCGTATCTGACACTTTCCTCTCTCTTTCCATCCCCTCCAGCTAATTGACGAATAAGTCTTGTCAGTGTGCTTTCTGAATGTAGCTCCTACCCTCCCGCTTTTCTTCATCTCGGCTCACCATCACCCAGGCCACTGTCAGTGCTCACCTAGGTCATCATGGTAGCCTCCTACCTGGTTTCTCCCTGCCTCCTCTTGCCCCTCTTCCACCTGTTTTCTTTAGAGCAGTCTAACATCTTCTAGAATGTACGTCCGATCATACCACTCTGCTGCTTAAAATGGGTTATTTACATTAAGGCGCAATTTGCAGCCCTTAACATGGCTTGGAGCCTGCGGCCCCTGGCCCCCAGCCACCCCTCCCGTCTCGCCTGGTACTGCTCTCTTCCTTTCTCCTATTTTCTGCAGCTCCACTGACCCTCTGTCCATTCCTAGAATATCGAAACTGGTCTCCTCTTCAAAGCTTTATCTCATGGGGCTCCCCTACGATGGGCCATTCCCTCCATCTGTCCCCTTCTTCTTCCTCTACTTGGCTCTTCTTGTCATCTCTACAGGGAAGTGCTCCCTGCTGGCCTCCTCCCAACCTCCCTTCCAGCCAAGTCGGCTCCCCTATGATATGTTCTCAGAAGTACCTTCTAGTTTTCCAACATAGCCTGCATTATAATCATAGTTAGGCACATTATTTGTGTAATTATTTATCTGCTATCTCCTTCTCTAACTCTGCGGACCCTCCAGTTACCAGGCTGTCTCATTCTCTGCTGATCCACAGGGCCTGAAACAGTAGGGGGGGGTGCCCCCAAAATACGTATGGAGTATCCTGTGGTCCTTTTTTGGATTTCCACGCTGGGTTGAAATGTTAACGACAAAGCAGAAACGTTTAAGGGAAAGGAGACAGTGTGTGTCAACACTGAACGCAGTCCAAGAGGTTGACCTACCCGTTCCACGTGCGCTGATTTTCATTTTAGTAACACCTGCCAATGCATTTCTTCTTCCAGAAGAGTCAACAGCTTAGCTGAGGGTGTGCTGGCCTCCTCTCAGATTTGAGAGAGGCTTTGCTTCTGACTCCTGCATGATGAGCAGGATCCTTTCATTCGAGGAGGGTAAAGAAAGCTAATGCTCGGGTGCATATCGGCTGATCAGAGGAAAGACATCTCTCTGTGGCAAGAGCTGGGTGTGTTGTCCCCATGGGCCAAGTACAAGCTGTTAGAGTGAGAAGCAGGCGTCAGCAGTGCTGCTGGTCCAATGCCGTCTGGCAGAGCCTCAGGGCTCTCCTTTAACATGAACTCTGGGGAAGCAAAAGGCTCTCAAATTCGAGCGATCCAGGAGGACCCACGCCCAGTTCGAGACTCGTATCTCTTAATAGCCACACAGTTAGTTTTAAGATTTGTTCAGCCCTCAGGTTGATAATGGAGTTATTTGTTTCCAGACCAACGCTAAAATTTGGCGTTTAAAGTCATTCTAAACTAGCTGCTTCACACACAACAAAAAAGGGGTTGCGTACATAAAATCGATCGCCTTGGCCATTTCTGCCCTCATTATTGCTACGTGGACAGCTAGTTTTTCCTATTTTAGTGTTGGTTTTCTGAACTTTGTCGTATCCAGCAGGACCTGTTCTAACAGAGCATCTGCAGGGAACCAATCCTTTGTTTCAAAGAAAATGAAATGAAATCAAATGACCATGGAAACCCAAGTATAATATAGTATTCTCTTTCTTCTTCCAAACAGAGCTCTTGTTTAACGAATGCTTTTATTGAGGCCCAGTGGATGAAGGGAGACTTTTCTCCTAGGAGCTAAACGAATTCAATTTATACAGAAAGCACTGAGGCCTAGGGAACTATATGCCTTCGAATAACTTTTAAGGAAGTATCCTGATTCATGACATGTGTTTAGGAAACAAGTTATCTAGAATAAATCATTAAAATATTTTGTGATGCTTTTGGGGAGGATCAATGCTTTAGCTACTCTAAATGCCACATTGGGCATTCTTCTCTGTCTCGATGGGTGATGTCAAGAATATAGCGGAAATGCCTATAATTGGTTGATAGAGCCCTATGGTATCATTAATGGACTATAAAAATCTTGAGTATAAGAAAAACCTCCCCATTCATGTCATTGACTTGTATGCCCTTCTAAAATTTAGGGGTGCCTGGATGGCTCAGTCGGTTAAGCATCTGACTCTTGACTTTGGCTCGGGTCATGGTCTCATGGTTCAAGGATTCAAGCCCTGCATCCAGATCTGCACTGGTAGTGCAGAGTCTGCTTGGGATTCTTTCTCTCTCTCCCTCTCTCTCTGCCCCTCCCCTGCTAGTGTTCTCTCTTTCTCTCGCAAAATAAATAAATAAACATTAAAAAGATTTTTTTAATTTATCCTCATCACTTTTCCAATGAGTTTCTCTCTGTTCCATGAAGTCCTTGTAGTCACTGTTCTTCTGGGATGTGTACTGAAACCCCACCACTCAGACCTTAAAGTCTTTATGCTAAAATGTACCCTATGAGAGATAAGAATAGTTCCTGCGTGTCTTGGCTTCCAGAATTACCCCACAAACAGTCACATTCAAAATACCATACATTTCTGGATTTCAGGCAAACTTGGGGGTTGAACAATGCATTAAAATCACTTCCTTTGGGAAACTTTACTAAACCACTGTAAAGAGACGTTTTTAAGACCTAAACACACAAGGATGATAGAATGAGGGGACATATAACAACATAATTTTGGAACCTGGGAAGCAAATGGATGAGAAGGCATTGACTTAGCAGACTTGAGAAAGCCAGCAGTTGGGAAAGCTGAGAGGCAAACCAATTCATACTTCCGAAACTTCGAAAGGCCCAGAGATTGGGGCCATTGTAAAAGTAAGGAGTCGAAGGGGGCTAAAATAAGGAAGACTGATCGGAAGCTGTTTATAAAGCAGTCGCATCCCTATTCCAGGCTTCTGAGGAACTTCCTCTTCCCAGTGGAAGAGATTTGTTCCCTGGAGAGGGTTAAACCGAAGGGTTCTAGCTGGAGGGACCCCAGGCACAGTTGAAATCAGAGAGAGTACCAGAAGCAGACTGGAAGGATTGGGTAAGCATCCACAGAGCCACCCACCCTCCACTCCACCCCCCACACGTTCAGCCCCCTTCACCTCCAACCAGCTTTTTACCTTTCTATGATTATGTTTAAGCAAACAACAACCATAGCATAAATGAAAAGAACGATAAAAGGGTTCGGAGATAACGTTGAGGAAACTTCCAAGAAAGGAGAAAACAATGAGAGCCAGAAAGCAGGGAAGAATAGATAAGAAAATTAGAGGATGAGGTCAGGAGATTCAACATCCAAATCGCAAGAGTTCCAGAGAAAGAGGACAGATAAAACGAGGTCAGGGAGTCATCCGCGGGACTTCCCAATGCACTTTACAAGATCTGAGCTCGGTCAGTTGAGCCCCCGACTTGGGCTCAGATCGTGATCTCACCGTTCATGGGTTCCAGCCCCGAGTGGGGCTTTGCGCTCACAGCACAGAGCCTGCTTCGGATTTTCTGTCTCCCACTCTATCCGCCCCTCCCCCACTTGCGCCCACTCCCTCTCAAAAGTAAACATTAAAAATTTTTTTAATTTTTTGATATTTTTGAGTGACAGAGACAGGACATGAGTGGGGGAGGGGCAGAGAGAGAGAGAGAGAGAGAGAGAGAGAGAGAGAGAATCTGAATCAGGCTCCAGGCTCTGAGCTGTCAGCCCAGAGCCCGATATGAGGCTCCAACCCACTGAGCTGTGAGATCATGACCTGAGCCGAAGTCAGACGCTTAACCTACTGAGCCACCTAGGCGCGCCAAAAATGTTTTTTAAAAATAAGAGTGCAAGTATATTTTTATTGTCGTGGGAAGTTATCCATCACACACTGAGTGGGGCAAAATCAGATTGCCAAATACCTGCAGGACAACATGCCATTTGTGTAAAATATCTTTGTGCCTAGAGAGCTTTTTCTGAAATGATGTCCAAAATGATACTAGCTAGGCACTGTAACATACCAGGGGTGGGATTGTAGGTGATTTTGTTAACTTCGTTCTGCGTATTTTTGTATTTAATTTAGTTAAAAATCAACCTGTATAATTTTTTGAGAAAATTATAAAACTCTCTTGAAAGACTCTGCATTTTAGAAGTCACGTTTTTGTGCTTAATCAAAGCTTGAATTTTAGTTAAATACCCTTCCCCTATCATTATTTTTTAAAACCTCAAAACCAGCCACTAAAGGCATAAAGAAATTCATTATTCTGGCGATTATATGCGCAAGGTGTAGAATACTGTCTTGGGCTCTTCCTTCAGAAAATTTTATTACGTGCTTATAGTCTTTATAGAGCTCCCTTTATGTGGAGATATGCCAGGTATTAGGACTTTGGGGTTGTGGCAAAGTTCATGGGTAAGAACCTGCTCTTACCAAAAATGTTCTCTATCTATTCTGTCATTGGGATAATAGATATCCCCCTTTGCAGGAGAATAACTGTGTTTTTTTAATGTTTTATCTATTTTTGAGAGAGAGAGAGAGCTCGCACATGCGTGCAAGCAAGCAGGGGAGGGGCAGAGAGGGGGCTTGGAGGATCCAAAGTTGACTCTGCACCGACAGCAGAGTGCCTGATACGGGGCTCGAACCCAAGAGCTGCGAGATCATGACCTGAGCCGAAATCCGACGCTTAACTGACTGAGCCACTCGGGGGGCGGGGGTGGGGGGTGGGCAGGAAAGTAACATCCAACAACTCATTTTTCTTTGAGCTCATTGTAAGTTAGGAACAGTTCTAAATACATCTTATGTATTTTACATATTTAATCCTCGCAACGATTCTGCGAAATCGATACTACAATTACGTTATCTTACAGAGGAGGAACCTGAGGCCCAGAGAGGTTAAGTAAACTACCCAAGGTTACTCAGCTAGGGCATGCAGCCCAACAAGCTAGGGGTGGAGCCCAAGGGGTCTGGTCGCAAAGCACCTGTGGTCTCAACTGCCACACTCCACTGCCTTTCGGACTTTCCTCACAAATACGACTCCAAACACCTCTTGCTGGGTACCTTCTTCTCCCCCAACGGGTCATTTCTGCCAGAAATACCATGGAAGCTGAACTCGTCGAGCCCATCGACGGGACTGTCCTGCAGCACATGCTTCTAGGGGGTCACCGTCCTTGCTGTTTCTGTATTTACCCACGGATTCCCTTAGGATTTCACTTACCGTTCCTTTGGCATCCTCTTGTCTGAAATGTTTGGAGTTCTCACTCTGGAGAGAGAGATGTATCTGGAGATGTGTCTGGGAGAAAAAAGAAATAATTCTCACGAGGCGTTTCAGCTTTGTCCTTAGAAGTGCATTGAGTGCAAAGGACGGCAGGGCCTTCTCCAGCTCAGGCAGAGCCGGACGCTGGTGCCTGCCTGCTCTTTGAGGCTGGCGCCTTGGGGAAATCCTAAGACCGTGGTTCGTTCTGATCCCCGGAGTGATACACGCCCGTTGTAAAAATCTTTGGAAAATATGAAAAGTGTAAGAAAAAAAAAATTAAAAGCACTTACGACCCTACCATCCCGTGATAACCGCTAGAAACTCATTTCCGGGCGTGTCTGTCTTTTTTTTTTTTTTTTTTTTAATGGAATTCCTATTCATTCA
>PITB01007843.1:0-78124 GCA_004024585.1 Paradoxurus hermaphroditus | reverse complement strand
GGGTGGCTCAGTCAGTTAAGCCTCTGACTCTTGGTTTTGGCTCAGGTCATCATCTCACAGTTCACGGGATCGAGCCCCGCACTGGGCTCTGCGCTGACGGTGCAGTCTGCTTGGAATTCTGTCTCGCACGTGCTCTCTCTTTCTCTCAAGAGAAATAAATAAACTTAAAAAAAGTGAACAACCTGGATGCCTGGGTGGCTCAATCGGTTGAGCGGCCGACTCCGGCTCATGGCTCATGGGTTCGAGCCCCGCGTCGGGCTCTGTGCTGACGGCTCAGAGCCTGGAGCCTGCTTCGGATTCTGTGTCTCCTTCTCTCTCTCTGCCCCTCCCCCACTCACACTCTTGTCTCTCTGTCTCTCAAAAATCAATAAACATTAAAAAATTGTTTTTAAAAAGTGAACCATGGACTCACCATCCAGGCTAAAAAATCAGGGTCTCAGAAGCCCCGCTCCCGTGTCTCAGAGCGCATCGTTTCCCTGGTGACCTAGAGGTCACACGAGGAAGGTGTATTTCAGCCTCAGTAGCCATTGCCAAACCGCTTTCCAAAGTCGCCGTACCATTTTGCATTTCCTCCACCAAGTACGAGAGATCCGACTTGGCACGGTCTGGCTTTTTGAGCTATTCTCGTGAGTGTGTGCTCGTAACTCACTGTGGCTTAATTTCGTCCTTTTCTCATGACCAATGATGTCGAACACCTTTTCATAGGTTTGTCAACGGTTGGAAATCCTCTTCTGTGAAGTAACCACTGAGGACTTTTTGGCCAATTTTTTTTCTGTTGGGTTATCTTTTTCTTACCGATTGTAGGTTCTTGGTATATTCTTGGTATGAGCCCTGCGTCTGTCTCTCATCTATCTATCTTTCGATCGATTGATCTGTTGCTCTATCTATTTATCATCACTCTATGGTTGAATATAATCTCCCAGTCTGTGACTTGCCTTTGCACTCTTTAAATGGTGTCCTTTGAGGGGCGCCTGGGTGGCTCAGTCGGTTAACTGTCCGACTTGGGCTCCCGTCATGATCTCACGGTTTGTGAGTTCGAGCCCCACATCAGGCTCTCTGCTGTCAGCACAGAGCCCACTTCAGATCCTCTGTCGCCCCTCTCTCTGTCCCTCCTGCACTCATGGGCGCTCCCTCTCTTTCAAAAATAAATAAATGTTAAAATATTTTTTATAAAGAAACCACCTATTCCCAAAGTCATTAAAATATTCTCTTGTGTTATCTTCTAAAAATATTCATTTTATTTGCCTTTCATACTTAGGTATGTTAAGAGCCTGAAATTGATTACTGCATCTGATGAGAAATGAGGGTCCCAGGGAATACTTTTCCATGTAGATATTTTGGTGAAGCTCTTGGTGTCCCTTGGGCAGCCTCGGGCACGCACGCAGTCGCCGAGGCCCACGCGGTGGCTTTACCAGGGGCTCTGACACCCTTTCCCTGAGCTCTCTCATTTGCTATTACTCCTAGACCAATCGGTTCCACTAATTATCAGGGGATTGCTCTATTGTTTTTGACAATGCCCCGGGGCATAAATTGCTCAGCAGCTAGATCCAATTAAGCTCAGGCCGGAGTAGTTTTTGAAGCCTAACTTATGGGATTTTTTGCACATTTTTAAAATGTTTGTTTGTTTATTTATTTATTTATTTATTTTTTAGGATGGGGAGCTCTTTTTTTTTAACGTTTATTTATTTTTGAGAGACACAGAGACAGAGCGTGAGCAGGGGAAGGGCAGAGAGAGAGGGAGACGCAGAATCCAAAGCAGGCTCCAGGCTCTGAGCTGTCAGCACAGAGCCCGACGCGGGGCTCAAACTCACAGACCATGAGATCATGGCCTGAGCTGAAGTCGGCCGTTTAACCAACTGAGCCACCCAGGTGCCCCTAAATGTTTATTTATTTTTGAGAGAGAGACAGAGCGTGAGCAGGGGACACACGGGCACACACACACACACACACACACACACACACACAATCCGAAGCAGGCTCCAGGCTCGGAGCTGTCAGCACAGAGCCCGACGCGGGGCTCAAACTCACAGATGGCGAGATCATGACCTGAGCTGAAGTCGGCCGCCCAACCGACTGAGCCACTCAGGTGCCCCGATTTTTAATTTTTTGAGGACCCTCCGTACTGTCGTCCATCATGGCGGCACCAGTGTGCATTCCCGCCAACAGTGCATGAGGGTTCCTTTTTCTCCACATGCTCGCCAGCACTTGCTTTCTGTGTTTTTTATTTCAGCCCTTCCAACAGGTCAGAGCACAGTGTTTTTTTAAATGCACTGCTGTTCTGGTGCCAATATTTTACTTAAGGTTTTGTATGGAGAATACTACCATTAACCTATATAGGTCCACCGTCTAGAACTAACGATTACTAATGTGTGGCCGGGCGGTTTTTCAGAATGAGTAGCGGGGTCATGGGAAGCCCAGAGAAGAAACGTAACTTACCTAGGGGCGGATGGTCGGCCAGTAGTGGCAGAACTTCACTTTGAACCCTGGCCGTCTGGCTCCAGACTCTTCACTACTACGAGAAACTGCCTCTGTGCAAATATGGGGAAAGTTCGACATAGTGTAAATCTCTGCTGTGGGTCTGTATGTTACTCTCTGCACTTTTTCCCGCGAGGTCGTGCGAATTAATAGTTCATGAACATCTCCAACTTGTTAACGAAGCAATGTACCGGGCAGAGCTGTGTGATACGCAGTTGTATTTCATAGTCATATTATTTTTTTAACCATTTGGTTGACATTTCATTTGATTATAGGTCGGTCTTTGGTTTCCCCTAATCTAAAACAGTGTGTTCATCTTAGGGGTTCTGGGTGGCTCAGTCAGTGGAGCTCGTGACTCAAAATCTTGGGGCTGTGAGTTTGAACCCCACAATGGGTGTAGAGAAATAAAATCTTAAAAAAAAATAAAACCGGGGCGCTTGGGTGGCTCAGTCAGTTGAGTGGCCGACTTCGGCTCAGGTCATGATCTCACGGTCTGTGAGTTCGAGCCCCGCGTCGGGCTCTGTGCTGACGGCTCAGAGCCTGGAGCCTGCTTCGGATTCTGTATCTCCCTCTCTCTCTGCCCTTCCTCTGCTCACATTCTGTCTCTATGTCTCTCAAAAATAAATAAAAATCTTTAAAAAAACCCAAAAACAAACCACCAAAAAACCCCATTAAAACATAGACAGAATGGGGCACCTGGATGGCTCAGTCGGTTAAGCATCCAACTTCGGCTCAGGTCATGATCTCTGGTTCGTGGGTTCGAACCCCGCATCGGGCTCTGTGCTGACAGCCTCGGATTCTGTGTCTCCCTCTCTCTGCCCCTCTGCTGCTCATGCCATGTGTGCTCTCTCTCTCTCTCAAAATTAAAATAAACATTAAAGAAATAAATAAAACTTTAAAAATATGAATAGGAGGGGTGGCTGGGTGGCTCAGTCAGTTAAGCAGAAGTGTCCAACTCTTGATCTTGGCTCAGGTTATGATCTTCCAGTTCATGTGCTTGAGCCCGGGGCCAGGCTCTGCACTTCGGTGCAGATCTTGCTTGGGATTCTCCCTGTCTCTCTCTCTCTCTCTCTCTCTCTCTCTCTCTCTCTCTCTCTCCTCTCTCTCTGCCTTTCCCCTCCTCTCAAAAGAAAGAAATAAACTTTGAAAAAATTTCATTATGTCATCTCTACACCCAACATGAGACTCGAACTCACAAACCCCAAGATCAAGAGTTGCGTGTTCCACTGACGGAGCCAGCCGGGCGCCCCCTTATATTACATCTTAAAAACGCAAATGCTTTCCTAAATCCTAAAATCGATGATGTCTCCTGAGAGGGAATCCTCTGATGCTTAAGAAGTCCGGAGCCAGGACTAAAGTCATTCCCACGTTCGGAACATAGACAGGGCTTCTCCTCCCCTATGCGTTCCGGAATGTACGATGAGACGTGACTTCGTGCTGAAAACTTGCCCCACATTCAGGACATTTATAAAATTTCTTCCCCGTGTGAGTTCTGGAGTGTACGATTGGTTCTGACCTTCCAGAAGAAGGCTTGACCACATTCAATACATTCATGGCGTTGCTGCCCAACATGAATTCTTTGATGGCTCATAAAGGATGTGTTCTAGGAGAAGGCTTCCTTGCATTCATTACATTCATAGAGCTTCTCGCAAGTATGAATCCTCCGATGGCTGGTGAGTTCTGATTTCCTGCTGAAGGCTTTCTTGCATTCGTAGGGGGATGAGGGAGCTTTCTGGGGTGGCGAAAAATGTCTGTATCTTGTTGGTGCTTGCTACATAAGTGAATACATTTGTCAGGACTCACTGGGATGAGGATTCGTGGACCTTACTGTGTGTTTTCTGAATATAAAATTTACTTTGAAAATGTCACTTAAATGTGTCCTGCTACTTGCTGTACATCATCTTTAAAAAAAAAATGGAGTCCCGGGGCGCCTGGGGGGGCTCAGTCGGTTAAGCGTCCGACTTCGGCTCAGGTCACGATCGCGCGGTTCGTGAGTTCGATCCCCGCGTCGGGCTCTGTGCTGACGGCTCAGAGCCTGGAGCCTGCATCGCAATCTGTGTCTCCCTCTTTCTCTCTGCCTTTCCCCCGCTCACACTCTGTCTCTCTCTCTCTCTCTCTCTCTCTCTCTCTCTCTCTCTCTCGAAAATAAATAAACATAAGAAAAAAATAAATAATTAAAAAATGGAGTCTGGAGGGGGACCCATTTAGAGCCTCCACCCCCCATGGTCAGAGCAAGTTGATGGTTTGGGAGGGTAATAAGATAAATCCCTTGTCCTGGGAAGTTTGAGGACTTGGAGAGATAGGCCCTTGGATTCGGACCCAGCCTAGCGTTCGGAAGGTAGAGACTGTGGAAGGAGGACGACACGCGAGCTTAGGAAAGTCAAGTATACGACATGGGAGAGGCATGGGCCAGGCTAAGTGGGGCGCAGTAAGCAGCCATAGGACATGAGGGGGATGGTGTTCACAGGGGGAGAAGCTGGGTCCTGGGGCACAAAAAGACTCCATAGGCTCACGGCCTGCAGCCAGCTCTGTAGGGATAATAAGGACAGGAGCTGTGTGTGCATGTGTGTGTGTGTGTGTGTGTGTGTGTGTGTGTGTGTGTCTGCTGGAAAATATTTAACAACCAGATCTCCAGGGAAAATACATGAGAGATCTGAGTTTGTTATACATTTTGCCACTCACGACATTCTTCTGTTCGCTTTTGCCAACTTCTTGTATCCGTAGCCGAGCCGCCTCAATTGCATCCCAATCTGATAACTCATTTTCAAATCAATTTCTTGTCATTAAATCCGATCGTCGATCTACCATTAAACTCTTTCTCATGGTTATACACATTATTTTCATCGCACAAAAATTTCTTTTTTAGTTTCAGGAGTGGAATTTAGTGATTCATCACTTACATAACACCCGGTGGGGCGCCTGGGTGGCTCAGTCGGTTGAGTGCCCGGCACTTGATTTTGGCTCAGGTCATGACCTCGTGGTTTGTGGGACTGAGCCCCACACCAGGCTCCACACTGACAGCGCGGAGCTTGCTTGGGATTCTCTCTCCCTCTTTGCCCCTCCCCTGCTTGTGTTCTGTCTCTCAAAAAATAGAAAAAAATAACAGGATGATATCAGTCGGGGGTCTTTCATATATGGCCTTTATGATTTTGAGGTGCGTTCTCTCTATCCCTACTTTCTTGAGGGTTTTTATTGAGAATGAATGCTGTACTTTGTCAAGTGTTTTTTCTGATCTATTGAGAGGATCATATGGCTTATGTCCTTTCTTTTATTAATGTGGTATATCATGTTGATTAATTTGTGAATATTGAACCACTCTTGCAACCCAGGACTAAATCCCATTTGATCATGATGAATGATTCCTTTTATACGCTGTTGAATTCGATTTGCTAGGATCTTGTTGAGAATTTTTGCATCCATGTTCATCAGGGACATAGGCCTGTGGTTCTCTTTTTCAGTGGAGTCTTTGTCTGGTTTTGGAATCAAGGTAACGCTAGCCATGTAGAATGAATTTGAAAGTTTCCCTTCCATTTCTATTTGGAATAGTTTGAGAAGAATAGGTATTAACTCTTCTGTGATGTTTGGTAGAGGGGTGCCGGGGTGGCTCAGTCAGTTAAGTGTCACACTCTTGATTTTGACTCAGTTCATGATCCCACAGTTCATGAGATCAAGCCCTATGTCAGGCTAAGAGCATAGAGCCTGCTTGAGATTCTGTCTCTCCCTCTTTCTCTGCTCATGCTCTCTCTCACTCAAAATAAATTAATAAGCTTTAAAAAAAATAAATGATTGGTAGAATTCCCCTGGGAAGCCATCTGGCCCTGGACTTTTGTTTGTAGGGACATTTTTCATTAGTGATTCAATTTCTTTTCTGGCCATAGGTCTGTTCAAGTTTTCTATTTCTTCCTGTTTCAGTATGTGTCTAGGAATTTATCCATTTCTTCTAGATTGCCCAATTTGTTGACATATAGTTTTTCATAATATTCTCTTATAATTGTTTCTATTTTTTTTAATTTTTTAACATTTATTTATTTTTGAGAGACAGAGAGAGCATGAGCAGGGGAGGGGCAGAGAGAGAGAGGGAGACACAGAATCCGAAGCAGGCTCCAGGCTCTGAGCTGTCAGCACAGAGCCCGACGCGGGGCTCGAACTCACAGACTGTGAGATCATGACCTAAGCCGAAGTCGGCCGCCCAACTGACTGAGCCACCCAGGCGCCCCTTAAATTTCTTTTCTAATTTCCCGGTTAAACTATTCATTCTTTAGTAGGATGTTCTTTGACCTCCATGTATTTGTGATCTTTCTAAATTTTTTCTTGTGGTTGATTTCAAGTTTCATAGCGTTGTGATCTGAAAATATGCATGTTATGATCTCAATCTTTTTGTACTTGTTGAGGCCTGATTCTTGACCCAGTATGTGATTTTTTTTGGAGAATATCCCGTGTGCAATTGAAAACAATGTGTATTCTTCTGCTTTAGGATGAACTGTTCTGAATATATGTTAGGTCCATCTGGTCCTGTGTGTCATTTAAAGCCATCGTTTCCTTGTTGATTTTCAGCTTAGATGATCTGTCCATTGCAATAAGTATGTTGTTAAAGTCCCCTACTATTATCGTATTATTAGCAATGAGTTTCTTTACATTTGTTACTAATCAACCTGTATATTTGGGTGCTATTCCAAGTTGGGGGAATAAATATTTATAATTGCTGGATCTTCTTGTTGGATAGACCCCTTCGTTTTATGATGTAGCATCCTTCTTCATCTCTTGTTACGGTCTTTGGTTTAAAATCGAGTTTGTTTGTGGGGCGCCTGGCTGGCTCATTTGGAGGAGCATGTGACTCTTGATCCACGGGTTGTCAGTTCAAGCCCCACATGAGGTGTAAAGATCACTTAAATAAATAAAACTTTAAAAAAGCTAGTTTGTCTGATGTAAGTATGGCTACTTTGGATTTCTTATTTTTTTTTAATTTTTTAATGTTTATTTATTTTTGAGAGAGAGACAGCGTGAGTGGGAGAGCAGCCGAGAGAGAGGGAGACACGGAATCTGAGGCAGGCTTCAGGCTCTGAGCTATTAGCACAGAGCCTGATGCGGAGCTTGAACCCATGAACCGCGAGATCATGACCTGAGCCAAAGTCATACGCTCAACTGACTGAACCACCCAGGCGCCCCTACTCTGGCTTTCTTTTGATGTCCATTAGCATGATAAATGGTTCCCCAACCCCTCACTTTCAATCTGCAGGTGTCTTTAGGTCTAAAATGAGTCTCTTGTAGGCAGCATATGGATGGGTCCTATTTTTTTTTTAATCCATTCTGATATCTATGTCTTTTGATTGGAGCATTTAGTCCATTTACACTCAGAGTGATTGCTGATAGATATGAATCTAGCGCCATTATAGTCCCTGCTGGGTCGTTGTTTCTGGATCCTTTCTCTGTTCCTTTCTAGTCTTTTTTGCTTGTGGTCTTTCTTTCCCACTCGGAGAGTGCCCTTTGATATTGCCTACACGTCTTGTGTAGTGGTCAGGAACTCCTTTAGTTTTTGTTTGTCTGGGAAACTCTTTGTCTCTCCCTCTATTCTGAATGATAGTCTTGCTGGATAGAGTGTTCTTGGCTACAGATTTTTCCCACTCAGCACATTGAATATATCGCGTCACTCCCTTCTGGCCTGCCCCGTTTCTGTGGAAAGGTTTGCTGCTAACCTTATTTGTCTTCTCTTGCAAATTAGAGATTTCTTTTCCCCTGCTGCTTTTAGGATTTTTTCCCTTATGTCTGTATTTTGCAAATTTTACCACGATATGTTTTGGCATTGGCCTGCTTTTGTTGATTTTGATGGAGCTCCCCGTGCCTCCTGGATTTGAACATCTGTTTCCATCCCCAGAATAGGAAACTTTTCAGCTATAATTTCCTTAAATAAACCTTCTGCCCCCTTTTCCCTTTCTTCTTCTTCTGGGACGCCTATGATTTGAATGCCATTCTGCCTGAGGGAGTCACTGGGTTTCCTGTCTACCTTCACAATCCAGTATTTTTCTGGGGGCATCTGGGTGGTTCAGTCCGTTGAGCGTCCGACTTCGGCTCAGGTCATGATCTCATGGTCTGTGAGTTCGAGCCCTGCATCGGGCTCTGTGCTAACGGCTCAGAGCCTGGAGCCTGCTTCGGATTCTGTGTCTCCCTCTCTCTCTGCCCCTTCCCCACTCACACCCCCTGTCTCTCTGTCAAGAATAAATAAATATTTAAAAAAAAAAAGAAAAAAAATGATGGGAACTGTCACAGCCTAGAGGAGCCTAAGGGGACACGATTATTAAATGTCATGTGATATCCTGGGCCACCTGGGTGGCTCAGTGGGCTAAGCATGTGGCTCTTGATCTCAGCTCAGGTCTTGATCTCAAGGTCGTGAGTTCAAACCCCACGTTGGGCTGCAGGCTGAGCATGAAGCCTACTTAAAAAAGTGTAATGCGGGGGCGCCTGGGTGGCTCAGTCGGTTGAGTGTCCGACTTCGGCTCAGGTCATGATCTTGCAGTCTGTGAGTTTGAGCCCCGCATCGGGCTCTGTGCTGACGGCTCAGAGCCTGGAGCCTGCTTTGGATTCTGTGTCTCCCTCTCTCTCTGCCCCTCCCCCGCTCATGCTCTGTCTCTCTCTGTCTCAAAAATAAATAAATATTTTTAAAAAATTAAAAAAAAAAGTGTAATGCGATATCCGGAAACACAAAAAGGACCTTAAGTAAAAGCTAAAGAAAGAAAAGGGAAAGTTTTTCAGGTTTTAAAAATGGAATATAATAGTGATAACAATTTACCAAAAGTAGGAAAAAATCAGAGAGTAACTAGAGCCGTATTTCATGTATGCCTATCAATACATAAATCATATATATGAAAAAACATGAGACATGCTATCCAACAAAAGAATAATACCGCATGAACAAGTGGGTTTTTTTTTCCCTAGGAATGCCAGGAGCGTCAGATGGAAAGAAATCTATTACTATAAATCATCTTCTATTGATTAATGTTAGGAGAAAAACAGGACGCTCTCCCAGACGTCAAAAACATATGAGATAAAAACCATTAATCATTCCAAAGAAAAACTCTTACTATACTAGGACTCGTTGGAGATTTCTTTAACACGATATTTTTGTCTCAAACTAATAAGCAGCACCATGTTAATTGTGGAACCACAGAAGCCATTCTGGTAAAGTCCGGGAGAAGATGAGATTGGTCCCTGGCAGGACTTGACACGTCCTAGAGTAACTAGCCGGTGCTAGTTAAGAAATTCGAGACGGAAAGTGAAGGGGCAAATATTGGACAGGCAAAAATTAATAAAGCCTTTTCGAACAGACAAGCGTTCCTGCCAAAATGCAGAATAAACTGCAGCTGCTGTAAAGATGGAAAATGTGAAAAGCAATAAATGTCAAACATTACAAGAAAATTTAGAATGTTAATTACATAAATTTGGGGGCAGGCGGTCTCGCCACGCCATTCTCTATAAAAGGCAAGACAGCTGTGATTCAACCAGAAGTACTTCGCAATATGATATGGCAAAGGAAGCCAAGGAAATGATTAAACTGTATAATTGATTTGACAGGCGTCCAGTCATTCATTCCACAGGCCTCTCGTTGCACACTCTGTCTTACTGACCCCATGGATCTCCAGGACTTGGCTTACCCGCCCCCACCCCCATCACCTACCACAGTCGCCATTCCTGACAAAACTGTGCGTGGATGAGTTGCCAGAGCAAAGACCCCCTTCTGCCTTTTGTCTGTCCCCTTCTCTCAGTCCTCACCTATTTGCCACCAATGTGCATCCTTCTTTTTTAATGTTTATTTTTGAGAGAAAGAGAGACAGAGAGGCAGAGTGCCAGCTGGGGAGGGGCAGAGAGAGAGGGAGACCCAGAATCGGAAGCAGGCTCCAGGCTCCCAGCCGTCAGCACGGAGCCCGACACGGGGTTCGAACTCATGAACCATGAGATCGTGACCCGAGCCGAAATTGGATGTTCAACGGACTGAGCCCCCCAGGGGCCCTTCCAGGCACACTTCTTACATCATTGTGTCCATTATGTCTAGAGATATATAGAAGTATATGTATCTCCATCAGTTAATACTTGTACATAGGGCAAATCAGCTGCCACAGTTCACCATTATGCAACTAAATCCTACTATGATCACTAAATGGATTCGTTTGAAAATTTAGAAAGCTGTCCATATATCTAAATATAAAATACTGCTTATATGTATGTATCTATGTATGTGTGTGTGTATGTATATATATATGTGTGTGTGTGTGTGTATATATATATGTATATATATTAGAGAGAGAGTGTGTGTGGGCAGAGGAGAGGGGCAGAGGGAGAGAGAGAATCCTATGCAGGCTCCACCTTCAATGCAGAGCCTGATGTCGGGCTCAATCCCATGACCCTGGGATCATGACCTGAGCTGAAATCAAGAGTCAGACGCTCAACCCACTGAGCCACCCAAGCACCCCTGATTCTCTATATTTTGATATGTGTGTATACATACCTATTTAATTTGTAGCAAATATGTCACACATACACATATAATTATATATATCATCATGGTAGACAACACAAGGTTCGCAATGGACCACGCGGTGTCCACGACCCATGTGTGTGAACACCATGAAAACACATAGCGGTGTGGACCCTACTCTATGATTACTGTGAAGACTGGCCAGAGGCCCGGAGGAGCTTGCTGTCACTCCTGGACAAAATGACTGGACAAATCCAGAGATCGATAAAGGTGTTCTGTACCTGTTAGGGAGGAGTTTCAGTGACTGGTTTCTGGACATTTCTACTACACTAAGGAGGAAAGCTATTTTTGTTTTAAGTAGACTCCACACCCAACACAAAACCCAATGCGGGGCTTGAACTCACAGCCTTGAGATCAAGATGAGCTGACTGAGTCACCCAGGCAACCAAGAATAGCCATTTTTAAATGTAAATAAAATATCTTTTAAGCTATGTAAAAAGTTGTTGGTTTTCAGAAGTGAAAGACGAGAGAATATCCCATCAATTGTCTTTCTTATTTTGAAGAGAGAGAGAGAGAGTGCCTGCAAGTGGGGGAAGGGTAGAGACAGAGAGGAGAAAATGTTAAGCAGGCTGCACACTCAGCTCGAAGCCCGCTGCAGAGCTCAGTCTCACCGCCGTGAGATCGTGACCTGAGCCAAAATCAAGAGCTGGCCACGTAACTGACTGGGCCACCCAGGTGCCCCACCGTCAGTTGTCTTTTTAATGCAAAGTCTCTAGAAGGTGTACAAACTGTGGAATCTGACTCCCCTGAGGACTCGCTCCCAGTGCTGTGTCACTATCATCCTCCAAATCAAAGCTATTTTTGCTTGTGCAAGATTGTTCCTATTAACCAGTGTTAACTAGCCTTTTATAATCTGGTGGGAATACTTTTAAAAAAATGTTTTATTTATTTTTGAGAGAGAGAGTATGAGCTGGGGAGGGACAGAGAGAGAGGGGTACAGAGGACCCGAAGCAGGCTCTGCGCTGGCAGCGGTGAGCCCAGAGTTGGGCTGGAACCCACGAACCGTGACTGAGCTGAAGTCGGTCGCTCACTCGACTGAGCCACCCAGGTGCCACTCCGGTGGGAAGACTTTTTGAAGCTTATGAACGAACTCTCTTTCCGAAAGCCCACATCTTATTAAAAATTCATATTACGCATATATTCTCTGGGATAAATGCCCCAGAATACAATTTCTGGCGTGTACTTAGTTTCATGAGAAGCTGACAAACTATTTTCCAGAATGGCTGTGCGTTGGTGGTCTAGTGGTTAGCATAGCTGCCTTCCAGAATGGCTGTACCCTTCTACTTCACCGCCAGCAATGCACGAATGAACAATGTCTCCGTATTCTTGCTAGCATTGGTGTTATTATATTTTATTTCGGCCATTCTGATATGTGCATCGTGATTCTCATTGTGGTCTAAATCTGAATTTCCCTGACGGCTAGTGACGTCAAACATCATTCCACGTACTCATGTCCATCTACACGTCCTCTTTGGTGAAGCGTCTGTTCGTGTCTTTTGCCTATTTTATAATCGGATTGTTTGTTTTATACTCTTGAATTTTGAGACTTCTGGATATATTCTAGAAACGGGTCTTCTGTCACCCGTGTACGGTGCCAACGTTTTCTTCCAGTCTGTAACGTGTCTTTTTATCTTCCATTCTTCACAAAATATTTTGCAGAAGAACAGGTTTGTTTTTTTTTTAATTTTTTAACATTTATTTGAGTGAGAGAGATAGAGCATGAGCAGGAGAGGGTCAGAGAGAGAGGGAGACACAGAATCTGAAGCAGGCTCCAGGCTCTGAGCCGTCGGCACAGAGCCTGATGCGGGGCTTGAACCCACGAACGGTGAGATCATGACCTGAGCTGAAGTCCGACACTTACCCGACTGAGCCACCCAAGCGCCCCAGAAGAACAGGTTTTTACTTTTGATGAGGTGCAATTGTTACATTTTTTCCTTTTATGAATCATGCTTTTTTTTTTTTTTTTAGTTTATTTATTTATTTTGGGAGAGAGAGAGAAAGTGCAAGTCGGGGAGGGGCAAAGGGAGAGGTTAGAGAGAGAGAATCCCAAGCAGGCTCTGCACTGTCCTCGCAGAGCCCGACGCGGGGCTTGAACTCAGGAACCGTGAGACCATGACCTGGGCCAAAGTCGGACACTTAACTGACTGAGCCACCCAGGCACCCCCTGAATCATGCTTCTGATGTCCAGTTTTAGACCTCTTTGCCTATCCCTACATCCTAAAGATTTTCTCCTTTGCTTTTTTCTCGAAGTTTTACCTTTCACGTTTTTGTGTTAATTTTTATGTAAGACTTGGGACTTTTTTTTTAATTTATGATGTCTACTTGTTCCAGAACCATTTATTTAAAAGCCTATCCTTCTCCACTGAGTCGCTTTTTCTGGATTCTCTACTCTGTTCCACTGATTTATGTGTCCGTGCTTTCCGTAATACCATAGTGTTTTATTAATGTACCTATATAATAAACATTAATATTGAGTAGCATGATTCCTCTTGCTTTCTAATTTTTTTTGAAAGTTTATGTATTTATTTTGGTGGAAAGGAGGCTCAGAGAGTGAGGGAAAGAGAGAATCCCAAGCAGGCTCTGTGCTGTCAGCGCAGAGCCCAATGCGGGGCTCGATCTCACAAACTGTGAGATCATGACCTGAACTGAGATCAAGAATCGGAGGCTGAACCGACTGAGCCCCCCAGGCGGCCCACTATTTTCTTATTCTTTCTCAAAATTGTTTTAGCTATTCTAGTTCCTTTGTCTTTCCATATAAATTTCAGAAAAATTATTGTCTGTGTCTGTAAAACCTTTCTTGAGGTTTTGAAAGGGATTACATTAAACCTATATATTGATTTGGGGGAAATTGACATCTCTGTTGTGTTGAGCTTTCTTATCCATGAACACGGTGTGCTTCTCTGTTTTTTTTAAGTCTTCTCTTGTTTCATCAGCATTTTGGACTCTCTAGATATACAGATCTTTCACATGTTTTATTAAGTGTGTATCCAAGAATTTCATTTTCTTAGGACTGTTTATCACATTGTATTTAAAATTTCAGTTTGTGGGGTGCCTGGGGGGCTCAGTCAGTTAACTGTCTGACTTCGGCTTGGATCATGACCTTGTGGTTTGTGAGTTTGAGCCTCACATCGGGCTCTGTGCTGACCACTGGAAGCCCAGAGCCTGCCTCAGATTCTGTGTCTCCTTCTCTCTCTGCCTCTCCCCTGCTCATGCTCTTTCTCTCTCAAATAAATAAACATTTAAACATTTTTAAAAAAAATAATAAAAGAGAACAAAATTTCAGTTTCCGTGTGTTCATTGTTATTGTACAGCAGTGTGACTCTTTCCGCCTTGATCTTTTATCCAGCAACCTTGCTGAATTCCCTGATTAATTCTAGGAAGCTCTGGGGGTAGATTTCTTGCAATATTTTACGTAGGCTATCGCGTCACTTGCAAATAAGGACAGCTTTACTTCCTTCTTTATAATCTGGATGCTCGTTCTCTTTCTCTTGTGTTATTGGAGCGATTCGAGCTTCTGCTGCGTTGGATAAGAATGCTAAGATCAGACATTCTTGCCCTGTTCCCTGTTTTAGGGGGAAATGACTCAGTCCTTTACCAATAATATGATGCCGGCTCTAGGATTTTCGTGCCTGCTCTTTATCAAGTTAAGGCAATTCTCTTCTATTCCTATCTTGCCAAGAGTTTTTTTTTTTTTTTTTAAATCAAAAGTGAATGTTGAATTTTCTCAAATATTTTTTCTGCGTCAGTGGATAGGACTGCATAGTTTGTCTTCTTTAGGTCGCATGGTGTAATACATATGTTTGGCCTTTCCCAGTTCCTGGCATTGAGTCCTAAAACCCTTGGAATTTCCCCGAGCTGCCGGAATGTCTTTTGTTATTCCTAATGAGCACCTGGCGCAGTCCGACCAATCCAGAGCCCACATCCTTAACTCTCCTCTCTCAGGCTGTTAACATTCCAGGCCGCTATCCACCTGCCTTAATCACCCCAAGGCCAGACACCAGACACCCAGGGACAGCTCCTTATACCCAGAACCCGCTGAAATTATTCAAACTAGACAATCCTCAACCAGTTTACCCTCCTTGCCTGTTTCCTCGTGTGGAAATACAATACATCTCTTAACCCATTGTATCATTCTGGTAACGCCGCCATAACAAAATACAATGGACTGGTGGCTTAAACAACAGAAACGTATTTCATCACAGTTCTGGAAACTAGAGGTCCAAAATCAAGGTGCCAGTGGGGTTGGTGTCTGGGGAGGGCCCTCCTCTTGGGCTGCAGGTGGCTGCCTTCCCTCCATGTGCTCATGCAACCTCTTCTTTGTGCACACACATGGAGAGAGAGAGAGAGAGAGAGAGAGAGAGAACAGGAGAAATCTGGTGTCTCTTCTTTTTCTTTCCTATGGAAAAATATATGGCCTCGATTCATTTTTTTTTGGTATTAATGTTTTATTGAAATATATTTGACGTACAACATTATGTAAATTTAAGGTATACGATATGTTGATTTGGCACATTTTTATACTGGAACATGATTTCCTTTGCAATAATAGCATCTCCATCACATCTTTTCTGTGGTGGAAATATAGATCTAGTCTCTTAGCAAGTTCGATGATCATAATACATTTTGTCGTCTGTGGCGTCTCTTATAAGGTCGCTAATCCCATAAGACCAGGGTCCCAGCCTTATGACCTCATTGAACCTTAATTACTTCCTTTGAGGCCCCATCTACAAAAACACAGCCACACTGGGAGTTAGGGCTTCAACGTATGAATTCCGGGGAGACACAAACATTCCGTCCATAACACCTATGTTTCCCCCTTGTGCCCTCTTCTTCGTTACTGACCCTGGTGCTTCATTACGTGGCCCCTCCGTGGTGTGGCATGCGCCCTCCTCTTGGGATCTATGAGTGTCACAAACTCTTCAATGGCGCTTGTCTCCTGACCTATCAGCTTCATTCTGCCTGCATAGTGAGAAAAAAAGTATTTTATTTTATTTTTTAAAGTGTATTCATTTTGAGAGAGAGAAAGTGAAAGCAGGGGAGGGGCGGAGAAAGAGAGGGAGAGAGAGAGAGAGAGAGAACCCCTTACCCTGCTTTTCTCTTTTCTTCGTTGTATTTCTCACAACCAACATATGTTATGTCTCATTTCGTTATCATCAGAATCTCCCAGGAAAACATAGGCTCCACAAAGACAGTATCACCTCTGTTTAATAGACAGTTATATCCCTAAGGCGAAGAATACAGATACACCCGACATATAGATGGTGCTTAATAAATAAGGAATAACTGACTAAACAATACTTTCGAGATAAAACCATGCTTTTTAACCGTTTGGTGAAGCAAAAGGTATAATCATTGCAATCAAAATGAAGAGAACGTTCATTCTACCGGAACTTCAAAGATTTTCTTCCGTAGGTGGTAGATGAAGAGTAAAAAGACACGCCACGGACAACTTTATTTCTTGGAAGTTTCCCTGGGCCAAGTTGTGTTCATTCCTGACTTAGTAACATGGGCAAAACCCCAGTATAACATTGAGAAGATATTAAATTCTCTCTTCGAAATGAACACTTTCAATCATCTTCTTCTTTTCTTGTTTTTATTTTTATAAGAGAGAAGCAGACAGAGAGGGAGACACAGACCCCGAAGCAGGCTCCAGGCTCCGAGCTGCCAGTATGGAGCCTGACGCGGGCCTCGAACCCACGGACCGTGAGATCATGACCTGAGCCGAAGTCGGACGCTTAACTGATGGAGCCCACCAGGGGCCCCTTCATTTTAATTTTTTACCATTAGGTTTATATACCACATCTGCAGAGAGCAGTCTGTATTAAGCTGATGGTTGCTTACGTGTCAGCTCTCTGTGTTGAAACCAGTGTAATAAGTCCTTTACTAAGGAGCTTCTGAAGGCCACCCCGGCCTGGAAACCTCGAATCTTCAGTCTCTCAGAGACAACAGGCGGGATTATAACCTTATAGTTGGGAACTTTTTTTTTTTTTAAGTTTTCATTTCATTTTATTTTTGAGAGTTTATTTATTTCAAGAGAGAGAGAGAATGAGAGCAGGACAGGGGCATAGAGAGAGGGAGAGAGAGAATCCAAAGCAGGCTCCATGCTGTCAGCATGGAGTCCGACATGGGGCTTAATCTCAGATCAGGACTTGAGCCAAAATCAAGAGTCAGACGCTTAACCAACTGAACCACTCGGGCACCTAAAGATTTTATTTGAAGTGATCTCTACACCCAGCGTGAGGCCCAAACTCGTAACCCTGAGATCGAAAATTGCACACCCCACCGACTGGGCCAGCAGGCGTCCCCTAGTTGTGAACTGTTGCATGGAGTTTGTCATATGTCCTTTTGTCAAACAAGACTAGGTTACTGAGCTTATTCCAAACTTTGCCTATGGACTACTTTTTGACCCAGA
Source organism: Paradoxurus hermaphroditus (assembly GCA_004024585.1). Classification (NCBI taxonomy): domain Eukaryota; kingdom Metazoa; phylum Chordata; class Mammalia; order Carnivora; family Viverridae; genus Paradoxurus; species Paradoxurus hermaphroditus. Next base: position 60,710 of record PITB01007843.1, on the reverse strand, counting down.
TTTGTTCACTGGGTCTGAAGAGAGCGTTTTTAAGTTTCTTGTCCCAGGTGACAGCCCTGCATTAGTGTGAAGCCAGTTCTCCCTTCTGCTAAACATAGAGGGGTGCTGGGTTAGAGATAGTGGGCCCCAGACTTCTGCTTCCTGTGACCCTCGTTAAGGGTTATGATGGCTGCGAATTCTGTTTTGACTGCTGTTGGCTGTGAACACTGGGAAGCTTTTCTCGGGGCGCTGTGAGGCCTGTTCGGTTTGCCATGTATTAGACTAAGCTGCTGTGTGCTAAGTCTTGTTAGGTATTAGATTTAGAGACTTAGGAATGCACTAGACTCCTGGCCCGTTTGCTGTGATTGCTGTGAACCCTGTTTGCTGTGTTAGAGAATTGCCATGTTGTGACAGTATAGTGCTGTCAGGGCTAAGGCCACTCCATTTTGGTTTAAGTTCCATCTTAGAGTCGTTCTGGGCCCCGAGTTCCAGGAAAACAAGTCACCCTGGACTCTGCCTCGGGTTCCAGGAAACAGAGTAGCCAAAAGGCCCCACCCAGTTTAGGAGAGCCTGTCACTACCCCGGGTGGGCCTGGACCCTGATTAGCAGACCCCGCCTCCACCTTGAGTTCCAGGGAAACCACAGGAGGTCAGATTCCTAGACTAGCCCCTAGCAAAGCTAATCAGTGTTCAGCCCTTGCACGAGCCGACCCTTTGAATCAGCGTGGGACCCCCAAGCTAAGCCAATCCATAGCTAGCCCGCGCCCGCCAAATAGGAAATAATCAGAAACCAGCCCGCGAAAATGCCAATCAATCAATTCAAAGGATCCCCATCCCCACCCAAAAAGTGTACTCGAACCCTGATAAAAAGCCTGTGTAAACCCGGCTCGGGGCTCTTGCCACTGCACCGCTGCGTCGGGAGGTGCAAGAGTCCGAGCTCGAGCTTCGAATAAAGACCCTTTGCGTTTGCATCAGTCCCGGCTCCCCGGCGGTCTTCTTGGGATCCAGAATTTGGGCACAACAGGTGTTTGTGTTGGCCGACTTTCTGGCAGTAAGATCACTTTACATCCTTCAATCATAGAGGAAGCTTCAGTTAATAATGTCTAATAGCAAAGTATTAAGTACCCTTCAAATGGAAATTCTCTAGTTCACGGTCCTAGTAGTAGTCCCTGGGAGGCGTTCACAGGTTTTTGCCATATGCCTCGATCCAAGCTCCGTGTGGATTACTGCATGTTGTCCCTATCAACACTCGTTGACTAAGAAAGAACTTACTTACCGAAGGGGCGCCTGGTGGCTCAGTAGGTTAAATGTTCAACTTCGGCTCAAGACATGGTCTCAAGGTTCGTGAGTTCGAGCCCCGGGTTGGGCTCTGTGCTGACAGCCCAGAGGCTGGAGCCTGCTTCGGATTCTGTGTCTCCCTCTCTCCCTGCCCCTCTCTCTCTCTCAAAAATAAGTAAACATTAAAAAATTTACTAAAAATTTCAACGAACAGGCATTTATTTGAGCAGTTCGAATTACAATTTATGAGATCCAAATTCAGGTGGAAACCAAAATTATTGATGGGGTTTTGGAGTGATGGGCGTTTGGCGCTGACGGCCAAGGACGAATTCTCGAGACATCTTTGGTTCGAAAAGGTGATTTTATGAAAGCACAGGGACAAGACCCGCGGGCAGGGAGAGCCGTGTTAGAAGCGTGGTGGCTTATTGTATACCGTGGAGTTGGCGGAGGTAAAGGTAAAAAGGGAAATTTTCAAAAGGACTTCCAGATTGCTAAAGAGGACTCACAAGATGGAGGCCCGCTCTAGATTTCCCTCGAGGAAGGCATTAACACTGCGACCGGAGGGGGCTCCTGGAGAAATGTTCCACTCTGTATTTGCCTCAAGTAGTTGTCAGCGGGCTGCAGGTTATAAGGAAGTTCAATTTTATCTCCCATTTCCTTCTTGCCTTTGTTGCCCACATCACCGTGGAGGGGAGGGGAGGGTGGTGTCGAGGCGCCAGGACACTGCGTCTGTGGATTTCTGGAGATTAGGCTATTGATAAGATTGCCTTTTTCTTGTCATTTACTGAGATACTTGCAAACGGATGGAGAGTCCTGTCTTGCATGACTGCGATCTCTATCAGCCGACCATTTGTTTTCTGTCCTTTCCTTTGCTTCTGGGCAGCCAGGAGTGCCTGAGGAATAGCCCACATATCCACCACCCCCCCAGGTGGGGCGGGGGTGGGCGTGGGGAATTGCCTAGGGTCAGCTTGCCTTACGCTCCCTCGTCCTTGTGTTCCGAGGAAAACAAAGACAGGGCAGATTTCTGTAGGGATTGAGATGGGCAGAAGCCTATAGTGTCGTTCTCATTCAAGTCCTCTCCCGCACAACAGAGATTGAAACTAGGTTCACCGGGATTGGTCGGGTTAATGTGCAGATGAGGGACTGAAACTTGTCAGATCGCCTCGTCTCCTCTCAAAGTGAAATTGGGAGCCCTCCGGGGCGTCCTGGTGAAATTAAGTCCAGGTCCAGGGCTTGCAGCTGCCCGAGAAGTTCAATAAAAGTTCACGGCTTCTTCAAGGAGGATGTGCATGAATTCCTCCCCCCCCCCCCCCCCCCGTGGCCTCTCGACTCTATTTTTAAAAGAGACTCTCTCCAGGCTTGCTTGCTGCATTTTGAAATCATTTATTTACACGCTCAGGCAACCGTCCTGCACCGGAGGCCCAGGCCCTCCGACCGATTCCCATTTAGCAAGCCCGATCAAGACTGCTTTGAAGGGTGGATTTCTGCGCCTTCCGGGTTACAGTGTTGGGCAGGAAAAACATTCCCCGGTCAGATACAATGTCCAGCCCCGTAATACGATTACATTAAGAAGTTGCAGCCACTTCACACGAAGCCTGTTCAGACTTGCCAATTCTCCTACAAACTTTTACCTTAATATTCTCAGCCCTTATGTAGGAGAAAGAAAGTTTTGGGGCGCCTGGGTGGCTCCGTCGGTTGAGCAGCCGACTTCGGCTCAAGTCATGACCTCCCGGTCTGTGAGTTCGAGCCCCACGTCGGGCTCTGTGCTGGTGTCTCAGAGCCTGGAGCCTGCTTCGGATTCTGTGTCTCCCTCTCTCTCCGCCCCTCCCCTGCTCACGCTCTGTCTCTATGTCTCTCAAAAGTAAATAATTGAAAAAAAATTTCAAGAAAGTTTTCTCTTCTTCCCTTCTCGCTTTCTTGGCTGGTCTAATAATTCGATTAATCTAAGACAGATCAAGAGGAGAAAAATGTAAGTTTAATCACATGTATCCCTCTTGTATACATGGGAGACACCCAGGAAAACTGTAATTCTCCCGAAAAGGTCAAAGCCATCACCTTAAATGCCACCTTCAGCTAAAGACAAAAGAAGCAAAGCACATAAACAGGGGTAGGGTTCCTATGATATTGACTTAAGTCAGTGTTTTCTCCATCAATAAGGGTTCCTAGAGATGGAGTCATCCCTGTCTTCCTGGTACAGCAAGGAAGACAGTTTTATAAATGGAGATCTCCTTTGTACGTGTAAATGTCCATTTTCAGAGCCTCACCTCTGTCTGCTGTTTATTGAAAATAAGCGGCTTAAAATAATTCCCCTGCCGATGAAGAACATTTTTGCGTGCCGAAGTGTGCTGCCTGTAACTTACATTTCTAACTGTATCCTCCGTTAAGATTTCATCAACAGGTTTTGGTACGACAGTTCATGGGGCTCCTATATCAAGGAGTCCTGGAAACTTCTCCACCCCCTGACCATTTTACCTACTCTGCTGCAATGGGCTTTTGGGTCCTCGGTGAGGGATCGAGCCAAGGGACTATGGCCCTATTTGTCAATTTTTAAAATATATATATTTTATTTTTAAATGTGTATTTATTTTTGAGAGAGAATGCATGTGTGGGAGAGAGTGGGAGAGAGAGGGAGACACAGAATCCGGAGCAGGCTCCAGGCTCTGCACTGACGGCACAGAGCCCGATTCGGGGCTTGAACTCACAAACTGTGAGATCAGGATCTTAGCCCAAGTTGCACCTTTAAACCAACCGACAGAGCCACCCAGGCGCACCTCGGAGATTTTAAGTCCTCTCTACACCCAAAGTAGGGCTCGAACTCACAGATCAAGGATTGCACGCTCCACTGACTGGGATCAGCCAGGCGCCCTCCTCTTTTGTCAACGTTTGACTTGATTAATCTGCCTAGCCATTGTCCCGTGGAATTGCGGGCAAGTTTCTTCTAGTAACCTCTACCTTCTGACTTTTAAAATTGCTTTAAACCAGGGTACATAAAGCAGAATTGTTTGGGGCTCTTTAATACTGGGGCACCCGCGGCGGGGGGGTCTCTTTGGCCCACCCAATCTTTGGTAGGGCTGTGATAAAACCTTTGTTTTACTCCCATCAATGTCTGTTTTATTCATTCCACTTCCTCGTAACCGTCAAAACAGGTCTATCCTGCTGGGATGAGAGTCCGGCGACTCTTCCCTTTCGTTTCCTCTTTGTTTGGCTCCTAGAATATTTGCCTTATTCCCCTGACTTCTAAATAACGGCCAAAAAAATTTTCCACCTGGTCGGGAAGGGTCCTCAGAGTCTCCCCATTCACTTGCTAATTAACCTAATGTTTCTATTAGCATCTTTAAGATCCGGGAGGGGAAGCGGAGACGGCAAGATCGCCGGGGCTTCCGGAGCTGTTTTTCGGTTTTGCCACAATAAGGTGGTCTGGGCACCCGGTGAGGGGCCCGCTGGAATGCCAGCATTTCCCCGGACGTGGGTAGTGAGCTGTGAGTCCTGTACCAACCCAGCCGTGCTTTTGCACCCCGCGGCACTCGAAAACCCGAGACCCAGCTCCTCGGGAAGCTGAGGGTACCGATCTACCAAATGAAACAACTCCTTCGCGCCGATACCCCCCTCCCCCCAATTTCGGTAGTTTCCTGGCTTTGCCCTTCCTCCAACCTTGACTTTTACCTTGGGGGAGGGGCGCTTTGAGTTAGTGGCTGAGGCCCGGACTCCTTGAAATCTGAGCCTGGGCTAGCAGCAAAGTCTGACCCAGGGTTCTCTTTGGACTTTTTTGGTTTTGTTTTGCTTAGCCATTGTAGATTACAATAACCGAGGGATGGAATATTTTGCCTTTTTCTTACTCGCTTGCTTGTGAGTTTCTCGTTGCTTCCTTATGCATTCAGTGAACAACTGCTTGGGAGTTGGATCCATTTCTACATTTCGGTGGTAAGTTTTATCTTTAGTAACTGCACAGCACAGCTGCTCCTCCAAACCTTAGGTGACCACGTGGCCACCGAGGAATCAAAGGCTCCTCATCCCCGCCCCTCCCCCGTTTATCCTTCTCTTTCCAAACCACTTGTTTCTGGGAGCCAGGGCCGTTACTAGCAAATCCCACTTGTCTGACACCAACTCTGTTGGGTTCCTGGACCCAATCCCAATGTGTGTGTGTGGGGGGGGGCGGGGGGGGAGATTCCGATCCAACACCAAGCAATTCTGATCCTGTTTACCCAGAGATAGCACCGGATTCTACAGATTAAGGGTTCAGTCCTGTAAGACTCCCCCTCCCCCTGCGTCTGATGGCAGTCACAAGCTCAGGTGACCGGTACTTCTGACCAACCTGCTATAAATCAGAGGTTCGCACGACCCCTCCTAAGGCTCAATCCGTTTGCTAGCCCGCATAACTCACGGAATTAGCAGCTCATATAACTGAGGGGGACATTTTGCTTACTAGATTACCGGTGTTAAAAAGAACACCACTGGCCCAAAGATAAATCACGTAGGGTTAAGGCCCCGAGTCAGGAAACCAAGATTTAATACCTAACCTAACTGCAGTTTCAACCCCCTGGTAATGTCACCTTTAACCGGTCAACATGGGAACTTCCTGGGCAGCGCTAGGAAATGGACCGATAGACCCCTTCTGTTGCATAAAACAACGGATTCTTTGCTAATAATTTCCTTTTTCCTACTCCCTCTCTACCTTTAAAAACCTTTCCCTTTCTGCGGCCCTTTGGCGCTCCCCTCTTCTTGGTAGACAGATGCTACTCAATTCATGAATCCATTCATAAAGCCTCTTAGACCTTTAAAATTTACTCGATTGAAAAAAAAGAAAATACAGTTGACTCGGTTGAATTTTTGTTATTTTTTAAAGATTTATTTATTTATCTTGAGAGAGAAAGAGAGAGCAAGGGTCTCTGTCGGTACAGAGCCCTTACTCGGGGCTCGAACTCCCCCCACCTCGAGATCATGACCCGAGCCGATATCAAGAGTCGGATGCTTAACTGACTGAGCCACCCAGGCGCCCCTGTTTTTGTTGTTTTTAAATTTTTGTTATTTAACACCCATTTATCAGAGCCAGACGGAAGAGATGCGCAGGGCAAATTATGTGGAAAGGGGCAGGCAGGGTTTCCCTGCCCTCTCCAGGGGTGCCACTCTCCCTGAATCTCCATGCGTTCACTAACCCGGAAGCTTTTAATTTCCTCTACCCCGGAAGCTTTTTATTTCCTCTTCTTAGCTGAAGGATAGTTTCACCGGATACAGAATCTGTAGTTGACAATGCTTTTCTCTCAACACTTTGAAAAAGGTTATGCCTCTTCCTTCTGGTCTCCACATGAGAAATATACTGTCGTTTTAATTGAAAAATTGTTTTTCATTTAAAAAATGGGGATATAATTGACATACGACATTGTGTGAGTTCAAGGGGGTATAAATGTGTCGTTCTGATACATTTATATATTGCTGTCTGATTACCCCCAAAGCATTAGCTAACACCTTCATTCTGTCACATGGTTACCATTCCTTTTTTGTGGCAAGAACATTTAAGATCTACTGTCTTAGCAATATTAAGGATGTGATATAGTATCATTAGCTATATTCATTATGCTCTGTATTAGATCTCCAGAACTTATTTATCTACTAGTTTCAAGTTCGTACCCTTAAGCAACATCTCCCTAATTTCCCCACCCAACCTAGTGTCATTTACTTGTTTATTTAAATTTTTAAAAAAATGTTTATTTATTTATTTTTTAACCTGTATTTTGAGAGACAGAGTGTGAGCAGGGGAAGGGCAGAGATTGAGAGAGAGGCAGACGCAGAATCTGAAGCAGGCTCCAGGCTCCGAGCCATCAGCACAGAGCCCGACGCGGGGCTCGAACTCACAGACTGTGAGATCATGACCTGAATTGAACTTGGACGCTTAACTGACTGAGCCACTCAGGTGCCCCTACTTATTTATTTATTTATTTATTTTAAGTAGACTCCATGCCCAGCATGGAGCCCAATGCGAGACTTGAACTCACGACCCTGTGATCAAGACCTGAGCTGAGACCCAGAGTCGGATGCTTAGCCCTCTGGGCCACGCAGGCGCCCCCAATCTGCTGGCATTTAAATTGGTGTTCCCCTACAGGCGATGCTTTGTCACTGGCTGCTTTCAAGATATTTTCATTGTCTTTAGTCTTCAAAAGTTTAATGGTGGTATATCTTGATGTGAAAATTTGGGGGTTTATCCTGTTGAGATTGCCTCGGCTTCGTGGCTCTGTAGGTTTGTGTCTTTTACCAAATTTGGAACATTTCATTACTTCATATACTCCTTTGAGGGCGCCTGGCTGGCTCAGTTGGAAGAGTGTGTGACTCTTGGTCTCGGGGTTGTGAGTTCGGGCCCCACGTTGGGTGTAGAGATGACTTAAAAATAAATTCTTAAAACAAACAAACAAAAACCCTTCTGGAACTTCCAGGACAGGAATGCTAGGTCTTTGGTTATTGCCTCACGGTTCGATATTTTGAGTCGGTTCTCTCTCTCTTGTTCAAATGTATCGATTCTATCTTCTGTCATCTCCACTGTATTCTTAAAGCTATGAAGAAAGGGACAACAGGCCCCAAACGGAGTCATTTGTGCTAAACCCGCATCACCAAATGGAGACTTAATACCTCACCTAATCGTAGTTTCAGTCTTTCCCAGGGATGTAATCTAACCCAGTCAGCCGGGAATTTCCTGGTCAGCGTGAGCAAGGTAATTGCTCACAGACCCCCCCAAAGGAAGGTGACCTTGCCTGAAACAATTCGCTCTCTAGAAACTTCCTCGTCCTGCCTCCTTCTGCCTACAAAAATCTTCTAGTTCGTACAGCTCCTTGGAGCTCCTTTGTATTGGCTGGGTGGAATGCCTCTAGATTCAGGAGATCATTGAATAACGCCAATTAGAGCTTTAGATGTACTCGGCTGGGTTTCGTTTTTTGAAAAGCCCAACCAGTGAGTTTTTCATCTCGTTCATTGTATTTTTCGGTTCTGTACTTTCCATTGGGTGTTTTAAAAAACAACTTCTATTTCTTTGCCGATGCGATGTTTTTCTCGTTTTTCATTTGTTCCAAGAGAATTTGTGGACTTCGTAATTGACTGTTGAGACGTTCCATGACGGCTGCTTTCGAGTCCTCGTCAGATCATCTGAACACCTGAGTCATCTTGGGGCTGGGGTCAGTTGGTTGTCTTTCCTCATTCAAGTTGTGATTTTCTTGGTTCTTGGAATGATGGATAATTTTCTATTGTATCCTAGGCATTTGTCTACGATGTTAGGAGACTCTGGGTCCTATTAAAATCTTTTTTTATTATTATTATTATTATTAAAAAAATTTTTTTTGCCATTTATTTATTTTGAGAGGGAGAGAGAGAGAGAGAGAGAGAGAGAGAGAGAGAGAGAGAGAGACAAAGCATAAGCAGGGGAGGGGCAGAGAGAGAGGGAGACACAGAATCCAAAGCAGGCTCCAGGCTCTGAGCTGTCAGCTGACATGGGGTTCGAACTCACAAACTGCAAGATCATGACCTGAGCCGAAGTCGGATGCTTAACCGACTGAGCCACCCAGGCGCCCCTAAAATCTTTTATTTCAGGGGCCCATTCATTACCCGATTTAGGTTTAGCATGAAGGCTTTGACCTAGTTTTTGTGCTATAGTTTCCAGGGAAGTTTATTTTTCTTTCTTTTTTTTTTTTAAAGTTTATTTGTTTATTTTGAGAGAGAGAGGGAGCATAAGTGGGGGAGGAGCAGAGAGAGAGAAAGAGAGACAAAGAGGGAGAATCCCAAGCAGGTTCCGCACTGTCAGCACAGAGCCCCAGTCGGGGCTCGAACTCGTGACTCTTGAGATCATCCCCTGAGCCAAAATGGGATGCTTGACCGACTGGGCCACCCAGGCGCCCTGGAAGTTTATTTTTCAGCAGGTTTGTGATGCCATTTTCATCTGCTTGGTCTATCTGGTGTCTCTGGGGCTCCCATTTATCTCTGCTGGTTCTGCCTGAGGGGGTGAAAAGAATTCTACAAGCCAGACCTCCGGCTGTCCCCCCCACCCGGTGGTAGAGGGACGCGATGGGCCCCCGTGACCAGTGCCTCATGGCTGCCCAGGTGTCTCTTTGCAGGGAAGGGGAATCTCGTAGGCCTGCAAGGTCAAAGTGGCATCAAGGCCAGGATGCTTGCGGCTGAGCCCCTTTTGCGGGTTCCTCCTGCCTGCCCCGGTATCTCTGGTCACGTGACAGGTTTTCCAAGTCTGGCTGCCTGGTTGGTCTCTTCCTGCCGATTTCACCCACTCGCTTGGTGCCTCCTGTCGGGAGAAGAAAATCTCAGGTCTGGGGGGCCTTCCAGGTAAAAGAAGTTTTCCTCTCGCGTGGCTGGGTCCCTCCTGCAGCTGCCCCCTGCCTGTGGCCGTGCTGGTGGGAGAGGGCGGTCTCAGGCCCAGGAGAGAAAGAGAGAACTTCTCTCTTACTGTAAGCGGGCTCCCAATCCATGCCCTTGTGGTTACCGGGCTTGCCTCGTGTGGTCAGAAGGACTTCCATTTGATCCGGGGAAGAAATGAACCCGCTTCAGCTGCCTCGTGTTGCTCGGTTGAGTGTCAGGAAATGCTGGGGCTAGGTTGCCTTCTGTTGGGTGGGGATGATGTGGGAAACAAAGGCAAAAGCAAAACTAAATTGCCTTACTACTTACAGCCCGGTGACAAGTCCTCGAAACGGGCTGAGTGACCTTCCTCTGGGGGCGCCCGGGCGGCTCAGTCAGTCAGGCGTCTGGACTCTTGATTTCGGCTCAGCCTGTGATCTCACAGCTCGTGAGTTCGAGTCCCGTGTCAGGTTCTGCGCCGACGGCGCGGAGCCTGCGTGGGATTCTCTCTCTCCTCCTCTCTCTGCCCTTCCCCTCTGTCTCTTTCTCTCCAATAAATGAATAAATAAAACTTAAAAAAGAAAGAATGACCTTCCTCTGTAGCTCAGCTGCCTCGATGTTGACGCTTGGCTAAGGGCAAAAGGCAATCTTAGCCCAATCCTCCGGGATCCAGTGAGTCTACTTTAAACATTGAAATTCCTTTGGAAATTTCCTTTATCTCTATTCCGCCAAGATGTATGTTGGCAATCATCCTCCGAGCATATGGCTCACTGATTAACATCCGAAGGGTCTCATGACTGAGGTTTTACTAAACATTAATAAATGACCTTTTCCTAACAAGAGCTACCCGCTCCCCCTCAGGGCCTTGGAAACCTTGTTTCCAAAATACCTTGGAGGTTTGTGCTGTTCCTAACCCCCTCCCAACTTGGAAGTCATAATTGGCCACTCCTCACACCCTAATGCAGCTCTTTCTGCCTGTGGATTCTGTCCCCATGCTTTAATAAAAACACCTTGTTTTTAAAGTTTATTTATTTACTTTGAGAGAGAGAGAGAGAGAGCACAATCAGGGTAAGAGCAGAAAGAAGGAGAGACAGAATCTCAAGCAGTCTCTGCGACATCAGCACGCAGCCCGATGTGGGGCTCGAACTCACGAACCGTAAGATCATGACCTGAGCCGAGATCAAGAGTCAGACCCTTAACCGACCGTGCCACCAATAAAACCACTTTTTTGCACCGAAGTCATCTCAGTAATTCTTTCTTGACCGTTGGCTCTGAACCCCAACATTTCCACATCGGGGGGGATATTCTAAGATGCCTTTCAGTTGGGCCGTACCTCCAGTCCTGGGATCCTAAATGAATTCATTTTTTTTTTTTTTTACCACCCTTCATGGTTTTCTTTTGATGCTGTCCTGTTTTGTTTTTAGGGTCGATAGTTGTACTTAGCAAGAGGGAACAGGGAGAAATGGGTCTATGCTATCTTGTTGGGACTGGAAACTTCTATTTTTTTAAATATTTACTTATTTTGGGGACAGCACAAGTGGAGGAGGGGCAGAAAGAGGGGTCAGAGGATCCAAAGCGGGCTCCACGCTGACAGCAGGGAACCCGATGTGGGATTCGAACTCACGAACCACGAGATCACGACCTGAGCTGAAGTAGGATGCTCAACCGACTGAGCCACGCAGGTGCCCCTGGAAACTTCTATTTTTTAACCATCAACACCTCTCAGGTCTGAACTCAAACCCGAGCTTCTGTTAACTCTTCAACCATTACTGCTACTTTGTTCTGTCCTTGACCGTGGGCGTCCGTCGACAGTTCGTCACCAGATCTTTTACAGATCTTCAGCCCTGGTCTCTGTGAGCTCTTCTAGCAACTCACAACCCTGCCTGTTTAACTTGACCACCATCGGTGGCCTCTTGTCTAGGATTGTGCCACTTCCTATGGCAGACACTAGCCACATGTGGCTATTCAGCACTTGAAATGAAGCCAGTGAGACTGAGAATTGAATTTTAAATTCTATTTATTTCGGGGCGCCTGGGTGGCTCAGTCGGTTGAGCGGCCAACTTTGGCTCAGGTCATGATCTTGCAGTCTGTGAGTTCCAGCCCCGCGTCGGGCTCTGTGCTGACAGCTCAGAGCCTGGAGCCTGCTTGGGATTCTGTGTCTCCCTCTCTCTCTGCCCTTCTGCTCACGCTCTGTCTCTATGTCTCAAAAATAAATAAATGTTAAAAAAGTTAAAAAAATAAATTATATTTATTTTAATTAACTAAACATTTATAGACACTCAATTCAGCTATTGGAAACCTTTTTTTTCTTAATTTTTAACATATACTCATTTTTGAGAGACAGAAACAGAGCATGAGCAAAGGAGAGGCACAGAGAGAAAGGGAGACACAGGATCCAAAACAGGCCGCAAGTTCTGAGCTGTCAGCACAGAGCCCGAGGCTGGGCTCGAACTCACAAACTGAGATCATGGCCTGAGCCAAAGTCTGCCGCTTAACCAACTGAGCCACCCAGGTGCCCCAGTTACCTGGAAACTTTTAACATATCTTTGGACCAATTTGTGAATATTAATCTGTTTTCAAATGTAAATTTTATGAAATCTAAGTACACATCAAATATTTCTTGTGAAAATTTAGTATTCTGTGACATGTTGTGAGTGCATCTGATTTCTCAGACTTCTTATTACAACCAAAAGAATGCCAGATATCCCATTAGTAATTTAAAAAATTGGCTACAAGTTGGGATGATAACCTTTTGGATTTGTGGTTTAAATAAAACCCACCTTTACATTTCATTTGGTTCTTTTTCTTTTTAACGTGTCACCTGTCTGCAGCCCCCCATGCTAAAATTTCCTCCTCCTCTTCCACTTGGCTTGAAAGTTGACGCTCCTGTTTTGCATCAAAGTGATTTAGATTCCCTAGGCAAGAGTGAGAGGCTTCATTCTTACTGATGTACTTGGGAACAGCGAAGTTATTTCTGCATAGTAACAGGGATGGTCACATTTCATTGGCCACGGAAACTAAACCCTGCCTCTCACACAGAGCCATTGGCCGGCTGCACCCTCTGTCCAAAGCAACCTCATGCCTTGCCCCCCCCCACTTCCACTTCCCTCACACAGCAGCATCTATCTATACCCCCTCAGACTATGCCCTGCTCCCTCCCTGCATTGGACAATGAAGACTTCTGCTGATTTACAGACCCAGCAGCCTTATTTGAGTGGGGGAGGCCAGAGCCTGATTCTTATGCTCAGCCATTCCTAACTGGGCCTTGGGTGTATAGCTTCTCAGGTGCCACTTTGGCTGCCTCATTTCACTTGGCATTGGGGGTTGCTTCGTAGTAACAGTTTACCATAGGCTGAGGAGGCTAAAGTCCAACTTCTCCTGCAGTCATTGGCTAACTATTTGTCTGTAGCTGCTCAGGCTAGACCCTGACTCTCCTGCTGGGCACATAGCAACAGGGACTTCTCCTTAGTAACAGGCTTGCTGCTTCATCTCATTGGCCACTAGAAACTACACCCCACCTCCCTTACACAGCCATTGGCCCGCTGTGCCATTTATCTGCAACCCACGGACTTGGTCCAGACAAGAGAGCTCAAATTGCTGGCTTCTGTTAACCCTTCCACCACCACTGTTCATCCGGTTGGCACTTGAACTGGTCGTTTGTTATCTAATCCACCATCATCAGTGACTCTGGTCGAAATCTAAAATCTAGGGCCTTGTTGACCTTTCTACCACCCTGGACCAATTTCTAACCCTACCTGCTATTGTTCTAGTCTGACTTAGAGGTCCGATCACTCTTCGACTATCAGTGCTTTTCGGGCCTGGGTTAGCATTCAGTTAATTATTCCTTCATCAATGCCCCTTTGATCTGGAGCTTCGACCCAGGTCAGTTAAATTTTCTACCATCAGTGTATATTAGGACTGATCTCAAACTTGACCCCTGTGAACCCTTCCAAAATTAATGACCTTGATAAAGCCTACCCGATAAAGACCACCAGCGTCACATCCATAGTTTGACGTTAACGGGTTTATTAACTTGCTGGGGCAAGGGGGACCACGCACCGCAGGGGGGATCTCACCCTGGTGTGGCCAGCTTGTTCAAGGCTGCCTGTGACTTTCCGGGTTTTAGCACTGATTGTCCCCCGTGCCAGTAAATGCCTCAGTCTTGGGCAAAAAGGGATGGTAGGTTGCCCTAGTCTTGGCAAACAAAAGAGGAAGTAGGATCACTACAGGATTTGGGGGGAAGAGCTGAGTTTAACTAAAATTCAAATAAGGCAGGGTTTTGATTAGCCCAAAGCAAAGCAAGTTGGTACGTAAAAGAGTCCCATGTTAAGTCTCATCGGCGAAGTGGATTCAGGGGTCTTTCTATTTAGAAACACTAAAGTAAAAATAGATGTGACACGTTCGCTGTAGGTGCCCCTTATTTGAGCCTCTGAACATGGGTTGGAAATTGAGGTGGTTCCTCTATGTCGAAGTGACTTAGATGCTCCAGGCAAGAGTAGGATGTTTTATTCTTATCGATATAATTTCAAAGAGCAAATTTCCTGATAGTCTATGATTTTAGAGAAAAAGTTTTCTCAGCAGGGCTAGGACTAGGATGAGGCCCTCGCCTCAAAATGCAAAATTTCAGGGGGTACCAAAAAAACTCAGTAATCGAGATAAATAACATTTTAGTGTTTTCAAAAGTCAAAATTAATGCAAAAATCCATGATGAACAAAATACCAAAACTTTAAATGCCTATATTAGGTATCTATTGCTGTATCCAATCTCATTAGTAGATAATAGATACTAATAGATAACCAATTACTCTAAAACATAGAAGCTTAAAACGACAAACATTTATTATCTCGCAGTGAATGTGGGGTTAAGAACTTGGGAGAGGCTTGGCTTAGAGATCCTGTCTTAGGGTCTCTAACTGATGTCATGGTCAAGTTGTTGACTGGGGCTATAGTCCACTGAGGCTGGAGGTTGGCTCATTCAGATGGCTATAGGCTAGAGGCCTCGGTTCCTCACTGGCTACAGGTAGGCGTGCCTGAGTGTCATTATGACATGGCAGCTGGCTTCTTCCAGAACGAGTCATATGAGGAATGGAGAGAGAAAGAGAGAGAGAAAGAGAGAACAAGATGGAGGTCTCAATCTTTTATAATCTAATCTCTGAAGTGACAAACCATCACTTCTGACCTGGAACCCTGGACCTCCATTAACTATTCCATGCCTATATCTTAGGAAAATATGAAAATTTCAACATCGTCAATCTCCCTGGTTTGATCTAAAAGCATCTGTTAGGGGCGCCTGGGTGGCTCAGTCGGTTAAGTGGCCGACTTCGGCTCAGGTCATGATCTTGCAGTCTGTGAGTTCGAGCCCCGCATTGGACTCTGTGCTGATGGCTCAGAGCCTGGAGCCTGCTTCGGATTCTGTGTCTGCCTCTCTCTCTGCCCTTCCCCTGCTCATGCCCTGTCTCTCTGTCTCTCAAAAATAAACAAACGTTAAAAAAAAAAAAGCATCTGTTAGTGATTTTGCCAGAAATCACCGTCTCGTCTTACAGGCATGAGCCCAGTCTTGTGAGCAGCCTTCTACCATGAATGAACTTCTACCTTCAATGGTCCTCAGGTCCAGTTCTTGAAATTGGGCCTCTGTTATTCTTCGAACATCATTTCTCCTCTGGTTTGAACTGGAACCTAGGCATATGCAACATTTGGCTGTTTTGGAAGTTCATCGAAAGGACATTGATGGTAGAAAAGTTAGCCATGGTCTGATAGTTGAGACATGGATCAGAGAGGCATTGATAGTGGGAAATTAACATATGCCTATTCTCTCGGTCTATAAAAAAAAGGGCATTTATGATGAAAGAGCATCTTGGATTCATGGTCAAAATACAGGGACACAGATGATGTGATCATTAAAGAGGACATAAATTTAGATCAGAAGAACGCAACACAGGTGTTGGTAGAGTTGAGAAAGGCCCAGGTTTGAGATCAGCCCAGGAGGCGTTGATGGTGGAGGTTAGGAGAATCTAGGATTTGAGATGTTGGCCAAAAGTCATGACAACAATACATTTTGGAAATTTCCTTAGAAGTGTGTGTGTTACAGCAAGTTCTCACTTTTGCCACTCTGTCTTCCAGTCGATTCACAAATACTGAGAGGCTGACACTCTAACTCTCCAGATTGTTGCACTGAGGCCCAGAGAGGGGGTCTGAATGTTCCCAGAGATCCATGCCCAAGCTAAGCAGGGCCCACCTGTTGGGTTTGAAATGCCTTCAGCAGGGAAAAGGGCCCTCGACTGCAGGAGGGTTATATGTAGGAATAGGTTTCGGTTTTTTTTAGTTTTTTTTTAAATTGATTTTTGAAAGAGAGAGAGAGAGAGTGCATGTGCGGGAGAGGGGTAGAGAGAGAGGGAGAGGAAATCCCAAGCAGGCTCCACGCGGTTAGCACAGAGCCAGGCACCGGGCTCAAACTCACAAACGGAAAGATCATGAGCTGAGCAGAAATCCAGAGAAGGAAGCTTAGCCTGCGGAGCCACCCAGGTGCCCCAGGAGTAGGTTTTGAAGAGTGTTTAGGATAGGAGTTCAGAGGGAAAGAATCCCTAGAATCCTCTCTTCTCTTCCAAGAGTGAGTAGTAATTCCTAAATCCCCACATAAGAGAGGCTACGGGCTGCAACCTGCTTGACAGGAGTTGTTGGGGGCGTGTCTTGGAGATGTAGTTTCAGCGAAAGTAAGCTAATAACGTTTTCTAAATATTTTTCTATTAACAGTTTGCTTAAAAATATTAGCTGTCCATCTCAAAGGCTGTTATTATTATTATTATTATTATTATTATTATTATTATTATTTATTTCTAGCTACTATCATTTTAGTGGAGTAATGGAAGTAATGGGAGGTTGAGGGGGATTCAATTCCCCTCTATACCAATTCCAGCACGTCAAAACAATGTACCACCATGACTCTCCCCACTCTTCTCCAGTGGTACCGCCCAGGAGGGGATCAACAATAACCTGAGTTTTTCCCCTCTTCCCAGTAGAATCTCCAAGGAGAGGACTATACCACCCCGACTCCTTCCCTCTCTTGCCCAGTGGTATCTGCCAGGAGGGGGACTGTACCATTCTAAGTTCTCCTTTCCTCTGAGTGACATCTTCCAGGGGGAAACTTATCTTGACTTTTAACCCCTCTCCTCAGGTGGTTTCTCCCTTGAAGGCCAGGACACATCTCCCCTGCCCCCGGCACCTCTGCTTCTGTAACTTTTGCACAGACCTACAGAACCCAGTTCCAAAGACCAGCTTCTCCTGGAATGCTTGCCTTCAGAAGGTTTTTACCCCTGAACCACGCCCCCCGCCCCCGCCTTCGGTGGACCAGCCCACTGTACGGAATGGGCGCTAAGATGGCGGCGCCCACCGAGGAACGCCTGGGCACAGCCATATTCCTCGCCCGACGACGCTACTCAGGGACAAAGTCTCTGCCGACCCCTAACTGCACCTTGCTCAGAGTGAGCAGACCACAGCATCACAGCCCTCACGGTTGTGTGCGAGAACAACAACCCAGAAGGGGCACGGTCAGGGGTGAGGACAGGAAACGGAAGTGGCCCTCAGAGGCCGTTTAAGTCCTGTTGGCGCGCGACGCTAAAGCGAGTGCACGAGGTTTTGTGGCGTGACAGTCATCAGTGATTTTGAGGTGATGGCTTTGTTGGCTTTGGGGAATGATGAACTGTCAGTCGGTGAGGTCCATTGGTGGGGAGTTAAAGAATCTGGCGAATGGGAATCTTTGCAGGTCTGGGCTGGTGGATTCTGGGGTGGTCAGGGTTTTAGATGTCTTGCTTGCGTCTTGTGGTCAAGTCTTAATAGAGTGTGTGTTTAGGTTTTTCCTGACCAGTCTCCCCAGAGATTTGCTAATCTTACTAGTCTTTACAAAGAACCAACTTTTGACCTTGTTCATCCTCTCCGATGTACCTTTGTTTTCTATTGATTTCTGCTCTTATCTGTACATTTTCTCTTTAACTCTTTAAATTGGGATGTTAATTCATTAACGTTCAGCCTTTCTTCATTGTTAAAAACCACTTAGAACATGAATTTCTCCTTAAGGATCTCTTCAGATGCATTCCACAAATTTTGTGTACACCATCTTACTATTATTGAGTTTTGTGTTTCTTTTTTATTTATTCTTTATGTTACTTTAATATAATGCTTTTGGGCGGGTTGACATTTTTATTACATCTTCGTATCCAAGGATATGGTATATCTGTGTGATTGTTTTATATTCGTCAATTTTTTTAATCGTACACGTCCAACTCCTTAAGTATGTTTTGTGTGTTTCTTGCTATCATTATTAATGGGTTTTGGTTTCCCCATTTTCATTTATTCGATTGTTGCCATTATAGAGGAAAAATTACTTGCTCTTATAATTTTATCTGGTATCCAGCCCCTTATCAAATCGCCCTGTGAGTGCTAGTAGTCTGTTAAGTTTTCTTTGTATAAAACCATGTCATTGTCAAAGAAAGCCACGTTTCTGCGAACGTGCGATGTTTATTCTCATTGTTTCATCTCTCAGAGCCAGCAAAACAATTCTGAGTTGGGTCAGACATCATTATCTTGTTGGTGATAACTTAATCATTTTACTTTTTAGCCTAATAGTTCAGGGCTACGTTGTGTAACTGAGTTTCGTGCTACTTAAGTGATTTACTTCTTCCCTAATTCTAGGTGGAGTTTAATTAGGAATGTCCGCAGAATCGCGTCAGATGCTAATTCTGGTGTAACTTAATAGCGGTATGCCCCTCCCATGCACTGATTAATCAATAATATTAATGTTGAATCATCTTCTGGAAGGAAGAGGTTAAGAGCTTCCTGTAGAAGAATTTCAGAGGGATTTTCACCCTAAAGATGGCAAAGTAATGAAAGAGGGCAGAAGAGACGCCTTTCATTCCGTTTCCAGGTGTCCTGCCTCCACAGTCACCCACTCGGTCCCCCTGGACTAGTCCTTCCTCTGGCCGCCTCACAGGGCTTTAGCACCATTCGCTGCCCCAACTCTGCCCTCCCCACAAACCTTGATCTGCCTTACCTTGAACCTGAAATTGAGGAGTAGGCTGGCTAGGTAAGGTTTGAAGTCCCCTGTGCATACACCCCAGAATAAAGGACTCTGAGGTCATTAGTGTGACTTCGGATATCACGATTGTTTTCATAATCCACCCTAACCTAAGGAGCGGGGGTTGCTGAATTTTGTGGTGTAAACATAGAATGACACTGATGACATGGATACTGTCCTTTTAGGATTTCTTCGTGTCCCCGTGGAGCCGCTGAGCTTTCTCCTTACTGGAGGCTGCGGGATCTTCCGTTCGTTCTGACCGCAGCCCACATACAGACTCCCCTCCAGCTTGGAAGGTGGGCGGAGACCCAGGGCGAACATGCCGGCTAATGGGAAGTCACCCCAGAGGTTCCCTGCCCTGGGTCCAGGACAGCCTGGCAGATCGTTGGAGGTAAGGAGGAGGCGCCTACTTAACCCATTTTTTTCTTTTATTTTTTGAGATAAATTTTACTTTTGAGATAATTGTAGATTCAAATGCAGTGTGCCATTTACCCGCTTTTCTCCAACGGGAACGTCATGCAAAGCCTTGGCACAGTGTCACAACCAGGCTGTTGACATGAGGAACATTTCCCTCACCACAAGGACCCCTCGTCTTGCCTTTAAACTTTTTTTTAATGTTTATTTTTTGAGAGAGAGAGAGAGAGAGAGCGAGTGCGCACGCGCGTGCAAGTGGGGGAGGGGCAGAGAGAGAAGAAGACACAAAATCCGAACCAGGCTTCAGGCTCTGAGCCATCAGCACAGAGCCCGACGCGGGGCTCGAACTCACGAGCCGTGAGATCATGACCTGAGCCAAAGTCGGGCGCTTAACCGACTGAGCCACCAAGGCGCCCCTCATCTTGCCTTCTAATAGCCACAACCACTTCCCCCCCCCCCCCCCCCCCCCCCCCCCCCCCCCCCCCCCCCCCCCCCCCCCCCCCCCCCCCGTCCCTCCTTAACCCCTGGCTGTCACTAATCGGTGCTCGCGTTCTATAATTTTGTCATATCAAGCATGACATATGAGTGGAATAATCCAGTATGTACCCTTTTGGGACTGGATTTTACTCAGCATAATTCCCTGGAGATTCATGCAGATCGTTGTGTATACGGATAGCGTGTTCTTTTTTATTGCTGAGCAGTATTCCGTGGTGTAAATGGACCGCAGTTTGCTTAACCAGCCACTAGTTGAAATCTGTGTTGTTTCCGGTTTTCGGCTATTACGAATAAAGGTGGTATGATTGTTCGTTTGTGTATGGGTTTTGTACGAGATGAATGCCAATTGCTGGATCGGATGCTAACTGCATTTCAAACAATTAATGGACTTAGTTTCTGCAGTACCATTTTAGATTTGCAGAATAATCGAGAAAAGAGTTCCATTACCTCTCTGCACCCCCCTACAGTTTCCCCATTGTTTTTTTAAATGTTTATTTATTTTTGAGAGAGAGACAGAGAGAGAGCGCACGTGAAGGGGAGGTGCAGAGAGAGAGAGAGAGAGAGAGAGAGAGAGAGAGAGAGAGGGAGAGAGAATCCCAAGCAGACTCCGTGCTGTCAGTGTAGAATCCAACACCGGGCTCAGTCTCACGAACCACGAGATCACAACCTGAGCCGAAATCAAGAGGCTGACCCGTGGCAGCCAACTGAGCCACCCAGGCACCCTGCCCCGTTATTAATATTTTGTGTTAGTGTAGCGCGTTTGTTACATTTGGCCAATATCAATGTCGTATTATTAATCATAGTCTACAGTTTACACTAAGGTTCATTGTGTTGCACACTCTGTAGGTTTTGACAGATGCAGAAGGACACATATCCACCATTACAGGCTCGTACAGAACAGTTTCATCTGTGCTTCAGCCGCTCATCCTTTCTCTCCCGATGCTTGAGAGCTTGTTTGGAGGTTCTAGCAGGGGAGCGCAGCCACCCGTATACCCTTGACCGAAGAACGGCCCTCCTCTATCGGGGAAGGGCGTCCTCTTCCACCGAGCGCGCAGCTGCGGGTCTCTCCCGATGCTTGAACCTCTGGCAACCACTGTGGTTTTTTTTTTTTTTTTTTTTTTAATTTTTTTTTTTTTAAAGAAGACAATTTTCTTTTTTTTAATGTTTATTTATTTTTGAGACAGAGAGAGACAGAGCATTAGTGGGGGAGGGGCAGAGAGAGAGGGAGACACAGAATGTGAAGCAGGCTCCAGGCTCTGAGCTGTCAGCACAGAGCCCGACGCGGGGCTCGAACTCACAGACCGCGAGATCATGACCTGAGCCGAAGTGGGCCGCTTAACCGACTGAGCCACCCAGGCGCCCCTGGTTTTTTTTTTATTGTCTCTATAGTTTTACCTCTTTTAAAACGTAATGTAGTTGGAATCATATCATCTGTAGCCTTTTCAGAGTAGCTTCTTTCGCTTAGCAATGTGCCTTTTAGGTGCCTCCATGTCTTTTCATAGCTTTAGAGCTCATTTATTTATTATTATTATTATTTTTTAATTTTTTTAACGTTTATTTATTTTTGAGAGACATAGAGACATAGTGTGAGCAGGGGAGGGGCAGAGAGAGAGGGAGACCCAGAATCCGAAGCAGGCTCCAGGCTCCGAGCTGTCAGCACAGGGCCTGACACGGGGCTCGAACTCACCAACCGTGAGATCATGACCTGAGCCGAAGTCAGGTACTTAACCGACTTAGCCACCCAGGCGCCCCAATGGTGTCTTTAAAAAAAAAAAAGTTTATTTATTTATTTTGAGAGAGAGAGAGCTGGGGAGGGGCAGAGAGAGATGGAGAGAGAGAATCCCAAGCAGGCTCCTATGCTGTCAACATGGAGCCCGACCGGGGCTTGATCTCAGGAGCCATGAAATCATGACCTGAGCTGAAACCAAGAGTCAGATGTTTAATCGACTGAACCACCCAGGCGTCCCATGGTGTCTTTCATAGAACAGAATTTTAAAATTTTAATAAAGTCCAACTTGTCAATTTTCCTTTTATGAATCATACTTTTGGTGTTGCATTTTAAAACATCTCTAGGGGCACCTGGGTGGCTCAATCGGTTAAGTGTCTGACTTCGGCTCAGGTTACGATCTCATGGTTCCTGGGTTTGAGCCCCATATCGGGCTCTGTGCTGACAGCTCAGATCCTGGAGCCTGCTTTGGATTCTGTGTCTCCCTCTCTCTCTGCCCCTCCCCTGATTGCACTCTGTCTGTTTCTCTCTCTCAAAGATAGATGAACATTAAGAAAAAAATGTCTCCAGACCTGTCACTTAGATTTTTCCCTTGTTATCTTGTAGAAGTTTTATAGTTTTACATTTTGAATATATGTCTAAGATCCATTTCTTTTTTTTTAAAGTTCATTTATTTATGAGAGAGAGGGGAGAGAGAGAGAGAGAGAGAGAGAGAGAGCGCGCACGAGTGGGTGAGGGATAGAGAGAGAGAGGGAGACACAGAATCCGAAGGAGGATCCAGACTCTGAGCTGTCAGCACAGAGCCTGATGCGGGGCTCGAACTCACAAACTGTGAGATCATAACCTGAGCCGAAGTCATACACTTAACTGACTGAGCCCCCCAGGCGCCCCATTCTTTATCTATTTATTTATTGATGGACACTTAGATTGTTTCCATAGTTTGTTATAAATAATAATGAAATAAGCACAGGGATATAAATATATCTTATATATATTTGAATTTGTATTGTGTTTTGTTTTTTTTGATTTGAAGTTTTTATTTAAATTCTAGTTAGTTAACATACATGCTAAAATTGGTTTCAGGTGTAGAGCTTAGTTATTCATCACTTACATACAGCACCCAGTGCTCATCAGAACAAGTGCCCTCCTTAATGCCCATCACCCATCTAGCCCATCCCCGCACCCACCTCCCCTCCGAGAACCCTCAGTTTGTTCTCTATAGTTAAGAGTCTCTTATGGTTGGTTAAGCGTCTGACTTCGGCTCAGGTCATGATCTCGCACTTGTGAGTTCGAGCCCGCATTGGGCTGTCGGCTGTCAGCCCAGAGCCTGCTTCGGATCCTCTGTGCCCCTCTCTCTGTGCCCCTCCTCCACTTGTGCTCTCGCTCTCTCTCAAAATAATAAACATTAAAAAAAGAATCTCTTATGGTTCGCTTTCCTCTCTTTTTTTTCCCCTTCCCCTATGTTTATCTGTTTTGTTTCTTAAGTTCCACAGATCAGTGGAATAGTATGGTATTGGTCTTTCTCTGACTGACTTATTTCGCTTCCCATACATACTGTAGCTCCATCCATGTCATTGCACATGGCAAGATTCGTTCTTTTTGAGGCCGAGTAATACTCCATTGTATACGTATACCACCTCTTTATCCATTCATCAGTCGGTGGACTCTTGGACTGTTTGCGTAGTTTGGCTAGTGTTGGTAATGCTGCTATAAACATCAGGGTGCACGCCCTCTTTCGAATCCGTATTTTTGTATCCTAAGATCCATTTAGAGTTAATTTTCGTGAAAGCTATAAGGACTATGTCTAGAGTAGTTTTGTTTTTCGGTTTGTTTTTGCATACGGATGTCAGGTTGTTTCCGCACTATTTGTTTTCTCTGTTGAATTGCCTTTGCTCCTTTGTCAAAGATCAGTTGATTATATTTGTGAATCTGTTTCCTTTCTGTTTGTTCCACTGATACATTTATCTGTTCTTTCACCAATCCCATGCTCTTTTTTTTAATTGAGGTGTAATTGACTCACGTTATGTTAATTTCGGGTGTACGACATGATCGTTTGATATTCGTGTGTATTGCATAATGGCCACCACAATAAAACTGGCTCTCATCCGTCACCATACAGAGTTATAGAACTTCTTTTCTCATGGTGAGAACTTTTAAGATTTACCCTCATAGCAACTTTTAACTATTCAGGACACTAGTTGCCATGCCGTATGTTACATCCCATGAGTTACTTGTTTTATAACTGACAGTTTGTGCCTTTGACTTCCTTCACCCATTCTGCCCACCTCCTGCTCCCACATCTGGCACCCGCCGTCTGTTCTCTGTGCCGTGAGCTTGTTTTTTTTTTTTAGATCCCGCATGTACGTGAGATCATACAGTGTTTATCTTCCTCTGTCTGACTTCACTTAGCATAACGCCTTCAAGGTCTCTCCGTATTCTTGCAAATGGCAAGATTTGCCCTTTCTTTTATGGCTGAATAATATTCCATTGTGTGTACACACACATACACACACATCATATTTTCTTTCTTTTTTTTAAAAAATTTTTCTTTGACATTTGTTCATTTTTGAGAGACAGGGTGTAAGCAGGGGAGGGGCAGAGAGAGAGGGAGACACAGAATCCGAAGCAGACTCCAGGCTCTGAGCTGTCAGCCCAGAGCCCGACGCGGGGCTGGAACTGATGAACCATGAGACCATGACCTGAGCCGAAGTCAGACGCTTAACCGACCGAGCCCCCCAGGCGCCCCACATCACATTTTGTTTATCCGTTCATCTGTTGATGGACAGACACTTCGGTTGTTTCCATATCTCAGCCATTGTAAATAATGCTGCAGTGAACATGGGGGTGCAGATATTTCTCTGTTAGTGTTTTTTCCCCTTTGGATAAATCTCCAGAAGTGGAATTGCCAGATGGTATGATAGTTCTATATTTAAGTTTTTGAGGAACCTCTATACTGTTTTTCGTAGTGGCCGCACCAGTTTATATTCCTACCAATGGTGCGCAAGGATTCCCTTTTCTTCACACCCTCACCAACAAGCTTGTTATTTCTTGCCTTTTTGACACTGGCTATCCGTTATAACAGGCGTGGGGTGATAGCTCACTGTGATTTGGATTTGCATTTCTCCTATGATTGGTGATTTTTTTTTAAAAGCAGGCGGAGCTTGAACTCACAACCCCGAGATGAAGAGTCGCATGCTCTCCCAAATGAGGCAGCCAGGCGCCCCTAGATTAGTGACGTTGAGCTTTTCATGTGCTTGTTGGCCATCTGCATGTCTTCTTTGGAAACTGTCTATTCAGATCCTCTGCCCACTGTTTTAATAAAATGTTTTTAATGTTATTCATTTTTGAGAGACAGAGCGTGAGCAGGGGAGGGGCAGAGAGAGAGGGAGACACACAGAATCTGAAACAGGCTCCAGGCTCTGAGCCGTCAGCACAGAGCCCGGCGCGGGGCTCGAACTCACAAACTACGAGATCATGACCTGAGCCGAAGTCAGACGCTCAACCGACTGAGCCACCCAGGCGCGTCTCCTGTGCACATTTTTAAATCGGAATTTTTTTTTTTTTTTTTGCTATTGACTTGGTGAGTTCTTCATGTATTTTGGATCTTAACCCCTTATCAGATACATACGTTACAAATATTTTCTGCCGTTTGGTAGTTTGCCTTTTCATTTCGTTGATGGTTCCTTTGCGGTGCAGAAGCCGTTCACTCCGATCTAGCTCCACTTGCTTAGTTTGCTTCCGTTGCCTTTGCTTTTGGTGTCAAATCCAAAAAATCTTTACCCCGGAGCTTACTGCCTATGTTTTCTCGGAGTTTTATGGTTTCAGGTCTTAGGTTCAAGTCTTTAATCCATTGGGAGTTAATTTTTGTGTGTGGTGTGAGATATGGTTCACTTCCTTTGTTTTGCATGTGGCTGTCCCAGCTTTTCCGGCGCCATTTACTGAAGACACCGTCCTTTCCTCACTGACTATTCTTGGGTCCTGTGTCGTAAGTTAATTGGCCATATGTGTATGGGTTTATTTCTGAGTTCTCTATTCTCTTCCACTGATCTGTGTGTCTGTTTTCATGCCAATACCGCACTGTTTTGATTACGATAGTATTATAGTTTGAAATCAGAGGGCACGGTGCCCCCAGTGTTGTTCTTTTTTCTCAAGGTTGCTAGTGTGTTGTAGTTATTACAAGTTTTGTACATAGTTTGTTAGGTTTATACGTAAGTGTTTCATTTTTCTGAGTGATTATAAATGGTTTGGTTTTTTTTTTAATTTTGGAGTCCACATTTTCATTTGCTAACATAGAAATACAGTTGATTTTTCTATTTTATCTTGTTTCCTGTGACTTCGATGCATTGAATTGCTGGTTTTAGGAGTTTTATTTTTTGTCGATTTTTTTTGTGATTAAAAAAAGTTTTTTTTGAGAAGAAGAGTCCGTGCGTGCATGGGGGAGGGGCAGAGGGAGAGGGAGAGAGAGAATCTTAAGCACACTCCGTGCTCAGTGGAACCTGATGTGGGCTCATGGCCTGAGCCAAAATAAAGAGTTGGGTGCTTAACGGACTGAGCCGCCCAGGAGCCCCACATTTCTGTGACTTTTCTACATAGACGATTGTGTCACCTGCAAATAGGGACTTTTCCTTTCTTCTTTTTGATTCCGTATGCCTTTCATTTCCATTTTTTGCCTTATTGCACAGGTTAGAACTTCCGGCACTATGTCGAATAAGAATTGTGAGAATGGACATCCTTGCCTTGCTGTTAATCTTGTCTTTCACCATTAAGTGTGATGTTAGCTGCAGTTTTGTTTTATGTGCTCTTTTCAAGTTTAAGAAGTTCCTGTCCATCCCTTCCTTTTGCAGGAAGGAGCGTTGAATTTTGTCAAATGCTGTTTTTTTACATTGGTTGATATGATCATGTGATTTAAAAAATCCTGTTAATGTGGTGGATTATGTGGATTGATTTTTGAATATTGAACCTGCCTTGCATTCCTGGAGTAAACTCCAGTTGGATATGGTGTATAAATTTTTTTTTTTTTAAAGAGAGAGAGAGAGGGAAATCAAGAAACAAACTTTTTTTTTTAAAGAACACAGATTTTTAAAAAAAATGTTTAATGTTTATTTATTTTTGAGAGACATAGAGACAGAGCGTGAGCAGGGGAAGGGCAGAGAGAGAGGGAGACACAGAATCGGAAGCAGGCTCCAGGCTCTGATGAGCCGTCAGCAAAGAGCCCAACGTGGGGCTCCGACTCACAGACTGGGAGATCATGACCTGAGCTGATGTCAGCCGCTTAACCGACTGAGCCACCCAGGCGTCCCATATAATTTTTTTTTTTTCTGAGAGAGAGAGAGGGCGCAAGCGAGGGGGCAGAGAGAGAGAAAGAGAGAAAATCCCAAGAGGGCCAGAGAGAGAGAGAGAGAGAGAGAGAGAGAGAAGTGGGGCTCACCTGAGGCAGGGCTCGAGCTCACCCTATGTGGGACTCATGCTCACTGGATGTGGGACTCGAACTCAGAAACTGTGAGATCATGACCTGAGCCCAAGTCAGATGCTTAACGACCGAACCACCCAAGTGACCTATAATTCTTTTCATATATTGTTGAGTTATATTTGCTAATATTTTGTCCAGCGTTTTTGCCTACATATTCACGAGTGATGTTGGGGTGTAGTTTTCTTTTTTATACAGTATTTGTCTGATTTCGTAATCAGGGAATGTGTTAGTTTCATGCGGCTACCGCGACAAATGACCACAAACTTGCTGGCTTAAAATGACAAAAAGTTGTTCTCTCGCAGTTCTGGAGGCCTTAAGTCCAAAATAAGTATCACTGGGCCCAAATCGAGGTTTCGGCAGGGCTGTACTCCCACCGGAACCTTCCTCGCCTCTTCTAGCCTCTGGGGGCTGCCGCTCTTCCTCGGCTTCCTCCTCGCGTTCTCCTGGCCAGCGTCTTCAGATCTGTCTCTGTTCTGGCTTCGCGTCACTGCCTTCTGTGTGTGCGGCAAGTTTTCTTTTACGTCCCTCTTGTCAGGATACACGGGACTGCGTTTAGGACCCACCTGGGTAACTCGGGTTACTCCTGTCATCGGGAGATCCTTAATCCCGTCTGCAGAGACCCTTTCATTCTTGCCGTTTTATAAAGCTGACCTTCACAGGTCGTCAGGATTAGGCTGTGGATGTTTGGGGAGCCCCCTTCAAGCCTATCACAGGTTAAACACTAGCTTGGAGACCGAGCGAGGAAGAATTACTTCCTCTTCTGTGTCCTGTAAGTTTTGCAATTGGTTAATTCTTTAAAAGAATTTGGTAAAATTCTCCAGGAAAACTGAGCCTATGATTTCTTTCTTTCTTTCTGATTTTTTTCTGATTTTCTTTCTTTCTTCCTTCCCTCCTTCTTTCCTTCCTTCTCTTTCTTTCTTTCTTTCTTTCCTTCCTTTTCTTTCTTCCTTCCTTTCTTTCTTTCCTTCCTTTTCTTTCCTCCTTTCTTTCTTTCTTTCTTTTTCTTTCTTTCTTTCCTTCCTTTTCTTTCCTCCTTTCTTTCTTTCTTTCTTTCTTTCTTTCTTTCTTTCTTTCTCCTCTTCTCTTCTCTTCTCCTTTTAAATTATGGATTAAATTTCTTTAGCAGTACTAGGACTATTCAAATTATTTCTTTTCTGGAAATTTGTGATAGTTTGTCTGTTTTTTGTTTTTAGGAATTAGTTCATCTTATGTAAGTTAACAAACGTATATATAAAGAATTGTTTATAATATTTATTATCCTTTTGATGTCTGTAAGGTCCATAGTGATATTCTTTGTTTCATTCCAGATTTTGGTAATTTGTGTCTCCTCTGTTTTTCAGTCTCACCAAAAGTTTGTCAATTTTATTGATCTTTTCAAAGAAACACCTCTTTATTTCATTGATTTTTATCTATTATTTTTCTGTTTTCAAGTTCACTAATTTTTGCTCTTTTCTTTTTTAATTTTTTTAATGTTTAATTATTTTTAAGAGATATTATTAAGAGATTTATATTTAAGAGATAATTATTAAGATTATTATTATTATTTTTTTAATTTTTTTTTTTTAACATTTATTTATTTTTGAGACATAGAGTGAGCAGGAGAAGGGCAGAGAGAGAAGGAGACACAGAATCCGAAGCAGGCTCCAGGCTCTGAGCTGTCAGCACAGAGCCCGACGCGGGGCTCAAACTCACAGACCGCGAGATCATGACTTGAGTGAAGTCGGCCGCTTAACTGACTGAGCCACCCAGGTGCCCCTAAGATTATTTTTAAGAGAGAGACAGAGCGTGAGCAGGGGAGGGGCAGAGAGTGATAGAACACAGAATCCGAAGCCGGCTCCGGGCTCCGAGCTATATTAGCACAGAGCTGGAGGAGGGGCTCGAACTCACAAGCCATGAGATCATGACTTGAGCCAAAGTCAGGCACTTAACATATTGAGCCATCCAGGTGCCCCTATTTTTAATTTTTTTTTTGCTCTTATCTATTTCTTTCCTTCTTCTTGTTCTGGGTTTATTTTGGTCCTATCTTTTTTCTTTTTTAAGCATTAAAGTATTGATATATAATGTGTAAGTTTAAGCTGTGCAGCGTGTTGCTCTGATACGTTTACATATTGTAATATGATTGCTACTGCAGGTTTGCCAATATTGCAGTCACGTCACGTAATTGTCATTTCTTTTTTGTGGTGGGAACAATTTAGGTCTAGTTTCTTAACACCTTTGAAGTTTATAATATTGTTTCCTATAATCGCCTGCCGTGTATTAGCTCTCGGAACTTACTTATCTACTAGTTCCCAGTTTGTACCCTTAAGCAGCATGTCCTCAGTATGGTCTTTTTTATCTAGGCGTTTGAAGTGGGACCTCAGCTTTTTATTTCATTTGTTTTATTAAAAATATGTTTCCCAAGCAGGCTCCGTGCTGTCAGCATGGGGCTCGATCCCACGACCCTGGGATCACGAGCCAAGGATGCTCAATGGACTGAGCCACCCAGGCGCCCCCAAAATTGCCCGTTTTCTATTTTTTTTCCACTTTCATTAGCTTTTGCTTTTGTGTTTTCTACATTTACGATTGATTTGTCTCTCTTGATGAATTGACGTTTTTATCATTAGATGTCTTCTTTCTGTCTCTGGCAATTTTTTTTTCTGAAGTCTGCTTTGTCCGACATTAATATAGCTACTTCTGCTTTCTATCTTCCCAGCTTTCCTGGTACAATTAACAATATTTCTGCTTCCTTTTGATGAATGTTTACACGATATATCTCTTTTCATACTTTTACCTTCATCCTGCCTATATTGCTGTATTTGAAGTGACTCTCTTTTAGATACCATACTCTTGGGTCCTGTTTGTAATTTTTTTTCCAATTTCTGTCTTTTAATTGGTACAGTGAGACCACTGACAGTCAGTGTGATTAATGGTAAGTTAGGCCTTATTTACTTTGTTCTCTGTTCTGTTTCATTTTCTGTTTTATTTTTCCCTGTCTTCCTGTCAGTCACATGAACATTTTTTTAGAATTCCATTTTGGTTTACTTAGAGTTTTTTTGAGTGTATCTCTTTGAATAGCTTTTTACTTATTTTTTATTTTTATTTTTATGTTTTTGTTAAATAAAGTCCCCCCCCCCACCCCGTGTGAAGCTCAAACTCATGACCTGGAGGGCAAGAGTAGCACGCTCCACTGACTGAGCCAGCCAGGCGCTCTGTATAGCTTTCTCTTTATTTTTTATTTATTTTTAAAAAAGATTTTATTTGTAAGTAATCCCCACACCCAACGTGGGGCTCAAACTCACAACTCCGAGATCAAGAGTCACACGCTCCACTGACTGAGCCAACCAGGCGCCCCCTGTATAGCTTTTTATTTTTATTATTATTTTTTTTTAATGTTTACTTCTTTCTGAGAGAGAGAGAGAGAGCAAGTGGAGGAGGGACAGAGAGAGGGGGAGACGCAGAATCCAAAGCAGCCTCCAGGCTCCGAGCCGTCAGCACAGAGCCCGACGTGGGGCTCGAACCCACAAACCGTGAGATCATGACTTGAGCTGAAGTCAGATGCTTCACTGACTGAACCTCCCAGGTGCCCCTTTTAATTAATTAATTAATTTAATTTTAATTTTAATTAATTAATTAATTAATTTTAATTTAAAAAATGTTTCGGTATAGCTTTTTAAATGGTTGCTCTAGGTATTCCACCGTCTATACGTGGCTCAGGAGTGTCTATTACTATCATCATTTTGCCAGTTTGAGTGAAAGGTAGAAACTTAACCTCCCTTTAATCCCTGTTCGTAATTGTCTTAGGTATTTAATCAATGTATATTTAGAATCTCATCAAACAGCGTTATAATTTTTTGCTTCAACTGTGAAACATAATTTGGAAACCTCCAGAGTAGAAAGTCTATTGTATTTACCCATATTTTTAAACTTACCTTTAATGTTTATTTTTGGGAGAGAGAGAGACAGAAAGTGA
This sequence comes from Paradoxurus hermaphroditus, assembly GCA_004024585.1. Taxonomy (NCBI): domain Eukaryota; kingdom Metazoa; phylum Chordata; class Mammalia; order Carnivora; family Viverridae; genus Paradoxurus; species Paradoxurus hermaphroditus. The sequence continues at coordinate 30,011 of PITB01007843.1, read as the reverse complement.
GCAGGGGAGGGGCAGAGAGAGAGGGAGACACAGAATCGGAAGCAGGCTCCAGGCTCTGAGCCATCAGCGCAGAGCCCGACGCAGGGCTCGAACCCATGAACCGTGAGATCATGACCTGAGCCGAAGTCGGATGCTCAACCGACCGAGCCACCCAGGTGCCCTGCTTTACCCATATTTTTGTTTCCTGTGTCCGTTCTTCCTTTGTGGTGTTCCAAGATTCCTTCTTTTATCTTTCATTTTCTGTTTAGGGAACTTCCTGTAGTCATTCTTTTAGGGTAGGTCTGCTGGGAACAAATTGTATTAGTTTCTTTTCTTTCTTTCTTTTTTTTTTTCACCTGAGAATGTCTTTATTTCTCCTTCATTCCTGAAGGATATTTTCATTGTTGATAGTTCTTTTCTTTCAGCTGAAAACTGACGTGCTCCGTCCTACGGCCCCTATGATTTCTGATGTGAAATCTGCCGTCATTCAAATGATTTCTGTAGGTAAGGTGTCATTTCTCTCTCATGGCTTTCAATATGTATTTCTTTTCATCTTTAGTTTTCAAAAGTTTAATGATAATATATCTTATTGTGGATTCCTTTGGTTTTATCCTGTTTGGGATTTGTTCCAGTTCTTCAGTCTGTAAATGTATGTGTTTGGCCAAATTGGGACATTTTTAGCCATTATTTCTTCATGTACTTTTAAGGCCTCACCTCTTTCTCTTCTCCGTCCTGATTTTTGATGGCAAGATGTTGGTTCTTTTGTTGTAGATCTTCGAGGCACTTTTTTTCCCCGAGTCAAGTTAGTCTGTGCTATTGAGACTGGGTAATTTCTACTCTTCCGTGTTTCACTTCATTCTTTCTTTCCTCTGTTTCCTCTGTTCTGTCGTTGAGGCCATCCACTGAGTTTTTTTATTTTAGTTACTGTATTTTTCAGGTCTAAAATTTCCATCTGCGTCTTCCTTGTATCTTCTTGTTATTTCCTGAGACAGGCTCATGGAGGCATTTTTGCGATGGCTGATTCGAAGTCTTTGTTGGACGGTTTTCTCTGTTACCTCAGTCTTGATACCAGTTGATTTGTTTTTAATTCAGTTTGAGATTTTTCTGGTTCTTTTTATTTTTTAAATGTTTGTTTTAGAGAGGGGTGGGCAGAGAGAGGGAGACACGGAATCCGAAGCAGGCTCTGGACTCCGAGCTGTCAGCACGGAGCCCGACGTGGGGCTCGAACTCCCGAGCTGTGAGATCGTGACCTGAGCTGAAGTCGGACGCTCAACCGACTGAGCCCCCCCAGGCGCCCCTTTTCTGGTTCTTGATATGAGTGATGATCCATCGAAACTGTTAGATGTTTTTGATACGACGTTAGGAGAGTCTTGTTCTCATTTAAACGTGCTGTAGCTGGCTTCCTCTGACTTCAGTACAGTTGGGGAGGAAAGGGTGGCATCTTCTTACTGCCAGGCAGCGGAGTGAGTCCAGGTTTCCCATTTGGCTTCCCCGGAACCCAAGGTAGAGGGCTCCTCCTTACTTCTGGACGGGGGTGAAGTTCTAGCTTTCCATCGTGTCTGGCACCTCTTTGGCTGGGCGAGGGTTCACCCCCTTGGCAGTGGCGCAAGCCCTGACTCTCCACTACGCCTTCTCTGATGCTACTCAGCAGGACAGAGGAAGGATGCCTCATTACTGCAGATTTGGGGCGGAAGTCCAGGCTCCCCCTGGGTGCTTCGCTGACGGCACTGAGGGAGGAGGCTCGCTGCCGCCCAGAAGCGATGAGCCTCAGCTCCCTGCTTTGTCTTTGCTCCCACTCCAGTGTTGTAGGGGGTGGAGCACTTCGTTAAAGCCAGAAAGAAGTGGAGGCATATGCTCCCCACTTGGCTTTTGCTGATGGGATGGAGCTGGGGCCCAGAGGTGTGTGTTCGTTTTTTTTCATGATGCTTGGCTGGAATAAGTCGGTTATTATTTTAAAGTCTTCTTGGGACGCCTGGGGGGGCTCCGTCGGTTAAGCTCTGGATTTCACCTCAGGTCATGATCTCACAGTTCGTGAGATCATGTCTGGTGTCAGGCTCCATGCTGACATGGAACCTGCTTGGGATTCTCTGTCTCTCTCCCTCTGTCTCTCTCTCTCTCTAAATAAATAAAGAATTATTAAAACAATTTTTTAATGTTTGTTTTTGAGAGAGACAGAGTGGGAGCTTGTAGGGGCAGAGAGAGAGAGAGGGAGACACAGAATCCGAAGCAGGCTCCAGGCTCTGAGCCATCAGCATGGAGCCCAATGCGGGGCTCAAACTCACGAGCCGTGAGATCATGACCTGAGCCGAAGTTGGATGCTCAACAGACTGAGCCCCCCAGGCGCCCCAGAATTATTACTATTTTTGACTATTAAAATATATCTTGTTTATTTCTTAAACTTTTTAATTTGAGTATAGTTGACACGTGATGTTACAATAGTTTCAGATGTACAACATCGTGAATTAACAAGTTTCTACGTTCGGCTCTGCTCACCGCAAGTGTCGCCACCGTTATGCTGTGCCTTTTACTCCTGCGACTTGATCCTTTCGTAACTGGGAGCCTGTGTCTCCCACTCCCCTTCACCCAGTTTGCCCATTCTCCCCCCCCCACCCTTCGGCAACCATCAGTTTGTTTTCTGTATTTATGGGTGTGATTTTGCTTTTCGTTCGGTGATTCCTTTTTTTTTTTTTTTTTTTTAAGATTCCACATCCGAATGAAATCATATGGTATTTATCTTTCTCGGTCTTATTTCGCTTATCCTAATGGCATCCAGTTCCATCCAGGTCACAAATGGCACAATATCATCCTTTTTATGACTGCGTAATACGCCTTGGCATATACACCACGTCTTCCTTACTCGTTCATCTATTAGCGATCACTTGGCTTGCTTCCGTATCTTGGTTGGTGTGAATGATGCTGTAGTACGCATAGGGGTGCATATGTCTTTTCAAATTAGTGTTTTCCTTTTCCTTGTCTTCATTTTCCTTTCATTCCAGTGGTGGAATTCCTGGATCATGTCGTATTTCTATTTCAAATATGTTTTTTTTTTAAATTTTTTTAAATATTTATTTATTTTTGAGACGTAGAGACAGAGCATGAGCAGGAGAAGGGCAGAGAGAGGAGGGAGACACAGAATCCGAAGCAGGCTCCAGGCCCTGAGCTGTCAGCACCAGAGCCCGACGCGGGGCTCGAACTCACAGACCGTGAGATCATGACCTGAGCCGAAGTCGGCCGCTTAACCGACTGAGCCACCCAGGTGCCCCTCAAATATGTTTTTAAGTAGGCTCCACACCCAACATGGGGCTTGAACTCATGACCCTGAGCTCCAGAGTCACATGTTCTGCCAACCGAGCCGGCCAGGCATCCCTCAAATTTTGGGGGTGTACCTCCAGGCTGTTTTCCACAGTGGCTGTACCAATTTAGGCTGCCACCAGCAGTGGACGAGGGTTCATTGAGAGCTTTTCCTCTAAGATCAGGAAGAAGACGAGGATGTCCTCTCTTGCCACTTTCGTTTAACGTAGTGCTGAAAGTCCGAGCCACGGCAGTCGGACAAGGAAAGGAAATAAGAGGCATCCATATTGGTAAAGAGGAAGTTAAACGTCATTATTTGCAGAAGGCACGATACCGTGCGTAGAAAACTCTCTTCTTTGTTTTATGTATAATGTCCAGGCTTCTTAGTTGTACTTAGCGGGAGGAATAGGGAAAAGCACATTTACTCTTATTTTCCTGGAAGCAGAACTCAGCATACTTTTTCTTAAGAGAGTGAAAAATACAGAATTCAGGGGCACCTGGTGGCTCAGTCAGTTAAGCCTCCGACTTCGGCTCAGGTCATGATCTCACGGTCTGTGGGTTCAAGCCCCGCGACGGGCTCTGTGCTGACGGCTCAGAGCCTGGAGCCTGCTTCGGATTCTGTGTCTCCTCTCTCTCTGCCCCTCCCCTGCTCACACTCACACTCTGTCTCTTTCTCTCAAAAATAAATAAACATTAAAAAAAATTTTTTTAAAAATACAGAATTCATTTCCAATTCAGATTAAAATTACAGAACTTTACTTCTTTTATTCATTTATTTAAAATTTTTAAAAGTTTATTTATTTTTGAGACAGAGATGCAGCGTGAGCAGGGGAGGGGCAGAGAGAGAGAGGGAGACACAGAATCCAAAGCAGGCTCCAGGCTCCCAGCTGTCAGCACAGAGCCCGATTAGGGACTTGAACCCACGAACTGTGAGATCATGACCTGGGCTGAAGTCAGATGCTTAACCGACTAAGCCACCCAGGCGCCCCTAAAATTTTTTTTAAAGTTTATTTATTTATCTTGAGAGAGAGCACGTGCTTCAGCTGGGGAGGGATAGAGAGAGGGGGAGAGAGATAATCCCACGTAGGCTCCACATTGCCAGCATGGAGCCCGACGCTGGGCTCGAACCCATGAACCATGAGATCGTGACCTGAGCCAAACCCAAGAGTTGGACGCTTAACCGACCGAGCCACTCAGGCGCCCCTATTTATTTATTTTAAATGTTTATTTAATTTTGAGAGCGAGAGCGTGAGTCGGGGAGAGGCGAGGGTGGGGAGGACAGAGAATCCAAAGTGGTCTCCGAAGTGCCAGCAATGAGCCTGATGTGGGGCTCGAACCCACGAACTGTGAGGTCATGACCTGAGCCAGAGCTGGACGCTCAACCGACTGAGCCACCGAGGCGCGCCCCCCCCGCCAAGAAAAAAAGAGTTTTAGAGTAAAATACTTCTAAGCACAACATGCCGTCTGAGAGGGGCATGGTGATACCGGGTGTACGAAATACTACGTGAGAAAGCTGATGCAGGCACCATCAGACCCCTCGACTGTTTCGGCTCTGACAGTTGGTTACCTTATGCAGGGACTTTGCAATCAGTTAGTTATTTATCTTTTGACTTTTCTGAGTTAGAGTGGGTCCCCCCCCCTGGGGAATATTTAGATTCTAGATTATAGGTTATAAAGTCTTTTTTAAAATGAAAACTTAATTAACAGGCATTATATTATTTTCAGGTATACAGCGTATTGATTCAGCAGTTCTATACATTACTCAGTGCTCACCGTGTTAAATGTACCGTCTGTCATCATACGTTAGTACAGTATTAACTATATTCCCCATGCTGTCCTTCCAATCTGTGTGATGTATTTATTTTGTAATTGGAGGTTTCTTAAATTTTTTTAATGTTTATTTATTTTTGAGAGAGAGAGAGAGACAGAGCTCGAGAAGGGGAGGGGCAGAGAAAGAGGGAGACACAGAATCCGAAGCAGGCTCCAGGCTCCGAGCCGTCAGCACAGAGCCAACGTGGGGCTTGAACCCTCGAACTGTGAGATCATGACCTGAGCCGAAGTCGGACGCTCAACCGACCGAGCCACCCAGGCGCCCCTGTAATTGGAGGTTCCTACCTCTCAATCCCCTTTATCTGTTTTGCTCATTCCCCCATCCACCTATACTCTTGACAACTACCAGTTAGTTCTCTGTATTTACGAGTATGTTTTGTTTTCTAGATTCCATATACAAGTGAAATCACATGGTACCTGTGTTTTCTCTGTCTGACTTATTTCACTTAGCATAAAACCTTCTAGATCCATCCATGTTGTAGCAGATAGCAGGATCTCCTTTTTTATGGCTGAGCAATATTCTAGTATGTACGTGTGTGTATATATATATACATCTACGATGTCTTTATTTATTCATCTACGGATGGACACGTGGGCTGCTTCCATATCTTGACTTGTGTAAACAATGCTGCAGTAAACATAGGGGTGCATATATGTTTCCAAATTAGTGTTTTCATTTTCTCCGGGTAGATACGCAGTAGTGGAATTACTGGATCATATGGTATGTCTATTTCTAAATTTTTGGAGTACCAACATACTGTTTTCCACAGTAGTTGGACCAATTTGCATTCCCGCTAATGGGGCACTGAGGTTTCTTTTCCTCCACGCCCTTGCCGATGCTTGTTATTTCCTTTCTTTTCGGTACTAGCCCCTCTGACAGCTGTGAGGTGACAGCTCATCGGGGTGTTGATTTGCGTGTCCCTGATGAGTGATGTTGAGCATCTTTTCATGCGTCTGTTAGCCATCTGGATGTCTTCTTTGGAAAAATACCTATTTAGATCTTCTGCCCATTTTTATTTTTTAATAATTTTTTAATGTTTATTTTTCAGAGAGAGACAGAATGTGAGCGGAGAAGGGGCAGGGAGAGAGAGGGAGACACAGAATCCAAAGCAGGCTTTGGGCTTCAAGCTGTCAGCATAGAGCCTGACACGGGGCTCAAACTCATGAACTGTGAGATCATGACCTGAGCCAAAGTTGGATGCTTAACCGACTGAGCCATCCAGGTGCCCCATTCTGTCTATGTTTTAATGGGTTTTTTTTGGTGTTTTTTTTTTTTTTTTTAAGATTTTTATTTATTTTTGAGAGACATAGAGACAGAATGTGAGCAGAGGAAGGGCAGAGAGAGAGGGAGACACAGAATCCGAAGCAGGCTCCAGGCTCTGAGCCGTCAGCACAGAGCCTGACGCGGGGCTCGAACTCACAGAACCGTGAGATCATGACCTGAGCTGAAGTCGGACGCTTAACCGACTGAGCCACCCAGGCGCCCCTGGTGTTGAGTTGTTTTAAGTTCTTTATGTATTTTGGATATGATATCTCATTTATTTATTTTTTAAGATTATTTATTTATTTTGAGAGAGAGAGTGCATGGGAGGGGCAGAGAAAGAGAGAATCCTAAGCAGACTCTGTGCTGACAGCATGGATGTGGGGCTCAAAGTCATAAACCTTGAAATCATGACCTGAGCCGAAGTCGGATGCTTAGCCAACTGAGCCGCCCAGGCGTCTCCTTGATAATCTCATTTACAAATCCCTTCTCCCATTCGATAGGTTGCCTTTTCGTTTTGTTGATGGTTTTCTTTGCTGCGCAGAAACTTTTTTATTTTGGTGTAGTCCCAAGAGCTTTGCTTTTGTTTCCCTTGCCTGAGGAGACATAGCCATAAATATGCTGCAAAGGGTGATGTCCAAGAGATTCCTGCCTATGTTTTATTTTAGGAGTTGGGTGGTTTCAGGTCTCACGTTTAGTTCTTTAATCTATTTTGAGTCTATGTTTTGGTATAGTGTGACAAGTGGTCTAATCTCACTCTTCTGCACGTAGCTGTCCAGTTTTCCCAACACCGTTTGTTGAAGAGACTGTCTTTTCCCCGTTGTGTATTCTTGCTTCCTTTGTTATAGCTCGATTGACATAAAGGTGTGGGTTTATTTCTGGGCTCTCCATCCTGTTCCATTGCTTCATGTGTTTTAACTCCCACCCACTGAACAGGATTAAAGAAACACTTTTAAATGAGTAGTTAGGGGCTCCTGGGTGACTCAGTAGGTTCAGCATCTGACTGTGGCTCAGGTCATGATCTCGTGGTTCCTGAGTTCAAGTTCCACATCGGGCTCCGTACTGACGGTGTGGATCTATTTGGGATTCTGTCTGCCCCCTCCCCCCCGACTTGTGCTTTCTCACTCTCTCAAAATAAATAAGTAAACTTAAAAAAATATATAGATTAGTCAGAAAACAGAAAGCAGTCCTATTTCCCCAATAGCATGTTTTTAAAGTTTTAAATTCCAGTTAGTTAACATACAGTGTAATATTATTTTTTTAAGTTTATTTATTTATTTTGAGAGAGAGAGATAGAGAGAGTTTGTGGTGGGGACAGAGAGAGAGGGAGAGAGACAGAGAATCCAAGCAGGCCGAGATCATGACCTGAGCCGAAACCGAGAGTTGGACACTTAACCGACTGAGCCGCCCACGTGCCCCCAGTGGAATTTTAGTTGAAGTAAATCATGGGAGCAGCCGGGATTAGCCCACGTACTGTTGCAGTCTTACTACTTTACATCTGTTGAGTAGAATTTGCATTCCGAGGGTTTTCCTCTTCACCATCATCTTGAGTCCTGAACCTGTTGTCCTTCCTTTTGGAGGTCTTCCCCCGTGCTTTTCCGATACCCTGTCCTGGCCGGTTCTTCTTTAGGTTTCTTTTCCTGAGTTAGCAGATGGCGCACAACTCGAGCGTCCTGACGGTGTTGTCACAGAAGTCTGTGCGGGGGGAACGGTGTTGAATTCGAAATTGCTAATCAGCATCCAGGTGGCGAGTCACGGGTAAAGGACTGTCCCCAGTGGTGTCGAAATGTCCCCACTGGAAGAGCGTCCCATGGATGTGGCTGGTCTTTCTGCCTGTGCAGCACACTGCCGTGCTTTTTCTCGATCGGAGTGGGGAGGGAACGGTTTTATGAAGGGAGAGCCATCAGGAAGACAGAGCTGAGGTATCGCAATAGTGTTTCTTTCGCTCGCATCAGATTCTCTCTTGATCTTCTGGACCTATGGCAACACTTGCAGCCTCTGCAGTGCCTACAGTGGCTCCATTGGCCTCTCCCTCCGGTGACGACTCCGTTCTGCCTGTGCCCGAAGCCCTGCCTTTGAAGTCATTCTTCCTTTTTTCTTGCAGGGTGGCATGCCTTGATAGCCAGCTAGTTCCCTCAGCCAGTTTCCTGCCTGTAAAAGTTTGGAAGCCCGACCTCCTTGTCTCAGGTGTTTAAATGTTTACCAGTTTCTTAAAGGATATGATAAACAAGCCAACAGCCAGATTGAGGGACGCACAGGGCGAGGTATGGGGACGGAAGATGCAGCTTCCATGCCCTCCCTCGGCACGCCAGCGTCCCCGCCTCTCTCCGTGTTCGCTGGCCCGGAAGCTGCCAGTGTTCTCTCATCTTGCCCTGTATCCGCGCCTTTCGGTTCAAGCCGTCAGTGTTGCTAAACATGTAACATTCACGAAAGCCTTGTGACTCCCTTGTGTGTGTCCTCATTAGACAAAAGGGTCCCCAAAGATCTGTACTGGGTAGTCCCGTCTCTGTTCCTGGATTTGGCTCAGATGGTTCGGTGGATCCACGAGTCCCACACCTAGTCTCTTCGGGAAGGCATTGTCCGGCCACCCCCTGGGCTTTCCGCCGCGCTGGTTTCCAACAATGAACTTTCTAATTTTAGTGTTCTTTAGGGTATATGGGTAGGCTGAGAATATAGCAGATCGTTAACCGTTGGTTCTTTTTTGCTTAACAGCTCCTTACGCAATATATTCCTTCTGTCTCACCTTTTACTGTAAGCAGCAAGACGAAACCAGCCTACACCCTCAATTCTTCACTGGAAAATCTCTCGGCTAAATTCTCCAGGTTCATTCCTTACAAGTTTTAGTCCCCACAGAGTTATCGAACACCATTCTACCAAGTGTTCCTCTACCGTACAACAAGGATAGTCTTTCTGATAACGTGTTCCTCATCTTCATCTGAAACCTCACCGGAAGCACCTTTGACGTTCCTGTGTCTGTTACCATTCGGTTCGGGATATATGTGTTTATTTATTTCTGAGAGAGAGAGACAGACAGAGTAAGAGCAGGGGAAGGGCAGAGAGAGGGGAAGACACAGAACCTGAAGCAGGCTCCAGGCTCTGAGCCGTCAGCACGGAGCCCGTGGCAGGGCTCGAACTCGTGAACTGCGAGATCATGACCTGAGCAGAAGTCGGACGCCCAACCGACTGAGGCCCCCAGGCGCCCCTCCCTTACCGTCTTTTTCACCTCCTTCTTCTTTTTAAAAAAAATTTTTTTTTAATGTTTATTTATTTTTGAGAGACAGAGACAGCACAAGCAGGGGCAAGGGCAGAGAGAGAGGGAGACACAGAATCTGAAGCAGGCTCCAGGCTCTGAGCTGTCAGCACAGAGCCTGACACAGGGCTCGAACTTACAAACTGTGAGATCGTGACATGAGGTGAAGTTGGACGCTTAACCGACTGAGCCATCCAGGCGCCCCTCACCTCCTTCTGAGCCCTCTGCAACAGTGCCTTTCACGTCTGTATTTCTTCCAACAGTCTCTTCAGGGAAGTCCAGGTGTTTTTCTATCACTCGTCTCAAAATTCTTCCAACCACTACCCGTTAGCCTAGGCCAAAGCCTGTCTCACATTTTTAGGTATTTATTACAGCAGGGCCCCGACTGCCCAGTGACTAAAATTTGTATTAGTTTCCTAGCTCTGCTGAAACTGAAGACTGCAAGCTTGGTGGCTTCGACAACAAAAAGGTATTCTCTCACAGTTCTGCAGGCCAGAGGTCTGAACTCGAGGTGTTGCCAGAGCCGTGCTCGCTCGGAGGGCTGTGAGGGAGACCTTCCTTGCTTCTTCCAGCATCTTCTGGTTAGGGGCAGTCCTTGGTTTGTGGCTACATCACTCTCATTTCGGCCTCTGTCTTTCTGTGAGCCTCTCCTTTGTGTCTGCCTTCTCTTCGTCCGTGTCTTACAAGGACTGCTTGTCGATGGATTAAAGGCCCATCTGGGTACCCCGTGTCACTCATAGTTCTACCTGAGGAGATACAGCCAGTAAAGGATATATGTGTACGTTAACAGACTTATTTAACGTTAACCGACTGGGTGGCTCAGTCGGTTAGGCATCCGACTTCGGCTCAGGTCATGATCTCACGGTTCGTGAGTTCGAGCCCCGCATTGGACTCTGTGCTGACAGCTCGGAGCCTGGAACCTGCTTCGGATTCTGTGTCTCCCTCTCTCTCTGCCCCTCCCTGACTCATGCTCTCTCTCTCTCTCTCTCTCTCTCTCTCTCCAAAATCAATAAGCATTAAAAAAATTTCAAAAAGGGAGATTTATTGAAAGGAACTGGGTTAAGTGATCGTATGAGTTGGCTAGTCAAGTCCAAAATCCATAGGGCAGGCCAGCAGGAAGGGCAGACCGGGAGCTGGCGGGAGCCGACACTGCCATCCACAGGTAGAATTTCCTCCTCAGGGAAACTCCAGTTTTGCTCGGAAGGCCTTTCCACTGATTGGCTGAAACCCACTCCATATTATCAAGGATAATCTGTACTAAAATCGAGTCACGGTAGATGTTAAACACATCTACAAACTGACTTCACAGCAACGCCTAGATTAGCGTTTGAGCGAGGAACTGGGGATGGTAGCTAGCCCGCTAGACACGTGAAACTGACCACCACAGTCCAGCCCTTGTCCACCTGGCACCCACACACGTCACCCTGAGCCATACTCAGTCCCCAAATAAAGACAATAACACGATCATCCTTCCGCCTAACGTGATACAAGTATCATGGTGTTTATAAATACATCCTCCTGGGCTGCCCACCCCATAGTCCCTCGGCCCTCAGCAGGCGCCTCAGTGGGTCATGGTTCTTTACTTAGTGCGGTGACACAAGCCTTCATTGCTTCAGGGTCTAGCTATCGGTAGTGTTGTCTGAATTGGGTTGTAGAGTTGTCCATTGACTTCAATCATGATAGTGTGCCTCGAGGGACCTTCTGTATTTCAGGCACGTGTCCCCGTACCTCCTTTGTGTAGCGGCGGTCCAGTTTCTCCCTGGCAGTCAGAATCAGTCTCCCTGGCCGTCACTGTCATTTCCTTCCTTGCCTGTTGCTTCAGAGGCATGAAGAGCCCAAAGCTGCCGGGTTCTTTGGTTCCAGTGAAGTGGAATCACTGTTATGTTTTTTTAAAGTTTATTTTATTTATTTTGAGGGAGAAAGAGAGAGTCTCAAGCAGGCTCTGCGCTGTCAGCGCGGAGTCCCATGCGGGGCTCAAACTCCCGAATCGTGAGATCGTGACCTGAGGCGAAATCGAGAGTCGGACGCCTAACCGACTGAGCCACGTGGATGCCCCAAGCATTCGTCCCTTTGGAACTAAGATCTCTCTCCCAGGAGAGCATCCGGTCACACGAATGAGCAGCAGAGTTTTGCTAGTTGGTCATTATGGGTGATAGTCCGTGGTGCCATTCCCGTTTCCACCCCTTGAGTTCTGGATCCACGACTCCCGTCTCTGGGAGAAACAGTGCCATGTATTAGATGCTGATTTGGAGGCTGAACAGCCTCCTGGAGGATATTGCCTCGGCTCTGCAAGGTATCACCACCTAGTCAGCACTGCGACCGAGTCTTCAAAAGGCCATTCCACCGGGCCGCCAAGCCAGCTGCTTCAGGGTGGTGGGGAGCCTGGTAAGACGAGTGAATTCCATGAACACAGACCCACTGCCGCACTTATTTACGGTGAAGTGAATCCTTTTGTCGGGAACAGTGCTGTGTCAAATACCACGGTGGTGGTGGATAAGGCATCGTGTAAGTCTGCAGATGGTGGTTTTGGCACAAACATTGTGTGCAGGGAAGGCAAATCCATATCCAGGGTAACTGTCTCTTCCAGTAACAAGAACGTGCTATTCCTTCCACGATGGAAGCGGCCCAATGCAATCAACCTGCCACCAGGTAGCTGGCCGGTAACCCCAGAGAGTGGTGCCGTATCAGAGACTCGTGGTCGGTCTCTGCCGCTGGCGCCTTGGGCACTCTGCTGTGGTTGTAGCCAGGTCAGCCTTGGCGAGTGGGAGTCTGTGTTGCTGGTTCCATATATAACCTCCATCCCTGTCACCACGGTCGTTTTGTTCATGAGCCTGCTGGGCTCCTGTCTTCTTTACTACAAGTTGCATACACTTTCAAAATCGTGTCTGAGTGTGGATCGTAATGGCCAAAGGCATCAAGGGACCTACTGTTCCCTCTCGTGAAGATGGCACCGAAGGCGAGTAAGGAAGCTCCATCCCCTCCCAAAGCTAAAGCCAAAACAAAGGCTTCGAAGGCCAAGAAAGCAGCGCCGAAAGGCGTCCAGTCACCCGAAAAAGACCCGAATGTCAGCTCCCTTCCAACGGCTCAAGACACTGGATCTTCGAAGGCAGCCCACATACACTTGAAAGAGCGTCCCCAGGAGAAACAGTCAAGTTCCCCCTGACTACCGAGCCAGCCGTGAAGAAAATACAAGACAACACACTTGTGTTCATTGTGGATGTCAAGGCCAACAAGCAGCAGATCAAACAGGCTGTGAAGAAGCTCTAGGACATTGATATGGCCAAGGTCAACACTCTGATCGGGCCCGATGGGGAAAAGAAGACTTATACTCGACTGGCTCCTGACTATGATGCTTCGGATGTTGCCAACAAAATCAGGATCATCGAAACGGAGTCCAGCTGGCTGAATCTAAATATAAACTTTTTCACCATAAAAAACAGAGCTCCTGCTTTTTACAATTGAGACTGATTACTGTTTTTCAGCATCTTCTTCAAACATGACCTTCTTTTGGGTAATTTTATAGATCGGAGCTAAGCGATACCTACGGATGTGGGGCACGCACCCTGCAAACTCCAAGTCATCTGATCGGGGGCTGTGTTTTTCTGCTTAGCGCCAGGGGTGGACAACAATAGTGTTTTTGTATATGTGCTCACTTACTTTAATAGCACCACATTTTCCATGTTATCGCCATGGAATGTAAATTGAGGTGAGACCAGAGAAATTTCACAAGTGCAATAAGACGTTCCGGAGAATACCAAAGTTGGTCATGTCTGACCAAAGCAGCTTGCTCATAACCCATTAGTCACTTCCGTTTTAGGTAATTTATTAACATTTATGATTCTTACGGGAAAAATAAACATACTTCATATATTTCAAACAGTGTTTTTCATTTACCTTTGCTTCAGCACTTACAAGACAGCTTTCTGTTTCAAGATGACTATTTATTTTTAATAATTTATTTAGTTAGCATAGAGTGCAACAATGATTTCAGGAGTAGATTCCTTAATGCCCCTTACCCATTTAGCCCATCCCCTCTCCCACAACCCCTCCAGCCACCCTCTGTTCTCGAAATTTAAGAATCTCTTATGTTTTGTCCCCCTCCCTGTTTTTATATTATTTTTGCTTCCCTTCCCTTATGTTCATCTGTTTTGTATCAAGATGACTTTAAAATTATTCTTTTCGAATGAAATCTGGCCATTTGTAGCAACGTGGATGGACCTGGAGGGTATGACGCTGAGTGAAATAAGTCAGTCAGAGAAAGACAGATACCATATGTTTCCACGCATAGGCGGACTTTGAGAGACTTAGCAGAAGACCATAGAGGAGGGGAAGAGGGGGTAAAAAGTCACAGAGAGGGAGGGAGACAAAGCATAAGAGACTCTCAAAGACTAAGAACAAACTGAGGGTTGAGGGGGGGTGTGGGAGAGGAGAGAGTGGGTGACAGGCATTGAGGAGGGCACTTGTTGGGATGAGCACTGGGTGTTGTATGGAAACCAATTTGACAATAAATTATATAATAAATAAAAAGAAAAAATAAAATAAAATTATTCTTGTCTTAAATTTTTTTTAATTTACTTATTTATTTATTTCATTTTATTTTATTTTTTAAACAATTTTTTTAATTTATTTATTTTTGAGAGACAGAGAGACAGAGCGTGAGCAAGGGAGGGGCAGAGAGAGAGGGAGACACAGAATCCGAAGCAGGCTCCAGGCTCCGAGCCGTCAGCACAGAGCCCAACGCGGGGCTCGAACTCACAGACCGTGAGATCATGACCTGAGCCGAAGTCGGCCGCTTAACCCACTGGGCCACCCAGGCGTCCCATGCTTATTTATTTTGAGAGAGAAAGTGTACAAGTAGGGGACGGGCAGAGAGAGAGAGAAAGAGAGAATCCCAAGCAGGCTTCGTGCTGTCAGCACAGATCCCAACACAGAGCTCGAACTCATGAAACCCTGAGATCATGACCTGAGCCAAAACCAAGAGTGGGACGCTTAACCAACGGAGCCACCCAGGTGCCTGCCGTTTAAAATTATTCTAATACAATAGCAACATAAATGTAATTCTGCAATTACAAAGAGCTAAGCTGAGATCCATAATTAAGTTATTCTCATGTTTTCAAGTACGATCCTGAAATAAATACTACTTCTAAGTAGCCCTTTTATCAGCTTTTTTGGTTTGGTTTAAACACACATACACATACACATTTTTGGTTATGGGGAGGCTTATAAGGTTATATCCCATGCACTGTTCTGAAAGAGGTCTTCGGTAGCCCACCAGTACCGAAGTACTCAATTACTCTACAAAGCAGGCAGAAAAAAGCGCAATGAACTGGAATACATAGGATTCCGACGTAACGGCAAATGCGTGTGCTATTCCGTAGCAACTGGAAAGATTTTAGGACTTGCACGTTGTCCTCTTTGGAACTAATTTCATCAGAAGAGATTAAGAAGGTGAACATTTTACCACTATCGAGTCCATAAAAAGTGACTTTTTTGGTGCTAATTTGACTCCCCTGAATGACCTAGTTGGTGAACTAGTCACTAGTAATTTAGTCACCAGGCAAATCAAACCTGTGTGAAAGGAAGCCGATATTCAATTACTGTGTTACTGTCTGACCCACTCTAATGATTTTTCTTTTCTTTTTAAGTTTATTTATTTTTGAGTGTGTGTGTGTGTGTGTGTGTGTGTGTGTGTGTGCGCGCGTTAGAGCAGGGGAGGGGCAGACAGAGGGGGAGAGAGAATCTCAAGCAGGCTCTGTGCTGTCAGCATGGAGCCCAACGCAGGGCTTGAACCAACAAACTGTGAGATCGTGACCCGAGCCAAAATCAAGAGTCAGACACTTGACCAACTGAGCCACCCAGGCGCCCCTCTAATGATTTATTTTGAACGTGAATATATAACCTTCAAATGAGATGTCTAACGCACGCAACTGCCAGCACCAAGACCGGTATAGTCTCTCTTATTTTTAAAAACAATTTTTTTTAAAACATTTCTTTTTAATGTTTATTTACTTTTGACAGAGAGATAGAGGGTGAACAGGGGAGGGGCAGAGAAAGAGGAGACACAGAATCCGAAACAGGCTCCAGGCCCTGAGCTGTCAGCACAGAGCCTCACGCGGGGCTCGAACTCACAAACCGTGAGATCATGACCTGAGCCCAAGTTGGTGCTTAACCGACTGAGCCACCCAGGCGCCCCTAAAAACAATTTTTTTTAAAGGAGACTCCATGCCCAACGTGGGACTTGAACTCAAGACCCTGGGATCAAGATGCTCTGCCGGCTGGGGGCACCTGGGTGGCTCAGTTGGTTGAGCATCCGACTTCGGCTCAGGTCATGATCTCGCAGTTTGTGAGTTCGAGCCCCACATCGGGCTCTGTACTGACGGCATAGAGCTAGAGTCCACTTCGGATACTCTGTACCCCTCTTTCTCTCTGCCGCTCCCCCACTCGTGCTCTCTCAAAAATAAACAAACATTAAAAAAAAAAAAAAAGATGCTTTACCAACTGGACCAGCCAGGCGCCCTGACGTCATCTCTTCCTCTGAGGTTTAGGCTTTGCCCAGAACTCCTACGTGGCCTTGCCCATACCAAGAATCATTCCTCCCACGGCACAGCCTTGGGCTGCCGTGCGCATGTGTATCAGGCGAACAGACGACGTTTAGCATTTGCCCTGCTCTTCAGTTTATAGAAGCCACGCATAAGGATCGCTGCAAAACCCGCCATTCCGATGGAAACGAGTGGTGCTGCTCTCGCTTTTCCGGTAGGTTTAGATCCCCGATCTCCGTTATATGAAGAGAAATCTCTGTGCCGGTCGACAGAGTGACTACGGAATCCTCCTTTTGGAAAAAAGGCAAATTCCATCACGGACGGTTGATACAGGGCCCGAGACCTTCTTACGTTCCGAGAATGACAGGAGCGCTCAAGCTCCAGCCAGTTTCTGGCTCTCGCCCACGCTCGCAGTCCAACCATAGTTCATTCGCTCGAGAAGGCCCTTGGGTTTTTGTCGGATCCATCGACTCTCTGCTCCTTCTAGGTCACCGTTGCATCTCAGACGGCCCTAGCTTGATTTTCGGCTTCTAATCTTACCGGGAGATCATCGATGTGGTGTATCGTTATTCCCGGGACCCGCGTCAAGTCCCAGTCCCTTTTTTTTTTTAATTTGAGAGAGAGAGCGTGCGCAAGCGAGTCGGGGAGAGGGGGAGTGGGGGAAAGAGAGGGAATCTCAAGCAGTCTCCGTGCTCCGCGAAGAGCCCAACAGGGGGCTTGATCCCACAACCCTGGGATCATGACCCGAGCTGAAAATTAAAGAGTTGGATGCTCAACCGACAAAGAGTTGGGGGCCCAACCCCAGGTGCCCCCTTTCTTTTTTTATATGAGTTTTAGAATCAGCTTGTCAATTTCTGACTCTTAAATCTGTTTACTGAGTGTGATCGGTGTTTATTATAAAAAAATTTCTATTTAAGAAAAGTGTTTTTTTAACATTTTATTTTATTTTTTGAGAGACCGAGAGAGAGCACGAGCAGGGGAGGGGCCAAGAGAGTGGGGGACACCGAATCCAAAGCAGGCTCCAGGCTCTGAGTCGTCAGCACAGAGCCTGATGTGGGGCTCGAACCCACGAACGCAAGATCATGACCTGAGCCGAAGTCGGTCGCTCAACCGACTGAGCCACCAGGCGCCCCTGTTTATAATATTTCTATTTTAAGGAACCTACTGAGATTGTCTTCCTTGTGCCCTACTACATGATCAATTTTTGTGAAGGTGCCATGCGTGCTTGAGAGAAAGTATGTCCCGTGCGATCTGAGCGGAGTGTTTAATATGTATATATCGAAAAGTTTCACCTTATTGATTCTGTTGCTTGGGTCTTCTCTATCTTTGCTTATTTTTGTGTCCACTGAATCTGCCTTATCTCGTGAGTGGTATGTTAAAAGTCTCCCGTTAGAGAATGCTTCTGTTTCTTCTATTCTTGTAGTTTTTGGTTTACATGGGCTTTTGCCATGTAACTTTGTGCCCACGTATTTACACATATCTTTGTCGTTAAATCTTGGTTTCGGACAGGGCTTTTAACACTGCAGAGTCTCCTCCTCTGTCTCATGTGATCGCTTTCGGAATTCTGCGTTGGCATCAGGATTTCAGTCCCTGCTTTGATAGTGTTTTCATTTGGCAAATCTTTATCCACCTCTTGAATTTTAGCTTTTTAAAAAAATACTTTACTTTTGAGAATGAGGGAGCGGGAGCGGGGCAGAGAGAGGGGGAGGCACCCA
Source organism: Paradoxurus hermaphroditus (assembly GCA_004024585.1). Lineage (NCBI taxonomy): Eukaryota > Metazoa > Chordata > Mammalia > Carnivora > Viverridae > Paradoxurus > Paradoxurus hermaphroditus. Next base: position 12,146 of record PITB01007843.1, on the reverse strand, counting down.
TAGAGGAGTCAATGATCTTATTCATCTTTTCTCTTTTCCTCTCTCTTCTCCTTCCATTTCGTAGGAGTTGCCGAAAGTTCCCCGGTCACCGGTTTCGGTCGGACGGAGCTCACCATTCGGGGGGGCGTTCTGGTCAGTAGAATCCCTTGCAGTGATGAGTACGTTCCGTAGCTTTGCCGTCCAGGACCGTAACTAGCCACGTGGGGCTACCAGATTGGATAGCGCAGCTCCGTTAAATTCCTTAGGAAGGGCGCAAGTGTTGCGGCATACTCAGCTGTTCTTCTAACGGCCTTGATACTTGAAGCGTACCTTGGCCGGATATCATTTCCTTTGTACGTACTTTTCTCCCTTAACTTTCTTGACAACACTGTGTCGCTCCTGTTTTGTTTTTGAGGAATCGATGCCAGTTTAATTCTCTGGTCTTGTGAGCTATTTCATCTCTTTGCCTGGAGGCCGTGAAGAAATCTTTTCTTTGTCTTTAAACTCCACTTGTTTTGTTCAGTTAGGTCTCGGAGTTGGTTTTCCAGGTCAATTTTCCTTGGTACCCCAGGGGCCTTCGATTGTGTTGAGGTTTGTTTTATGATCCGGGGTACGTTCTGGCTTGGTGCCCACCCCGTGTATACTTGAAGAAACGCGTAATTTCTGTAGTTTTGAGTGCAATGCTCTGCATCTGGGTGATTGGCGGGGTTCGGTGTTCCTGTCCCCCTGTCAATTTTCTGTCTCCTAGTTACTTCGATTACTAAGAGGAGCGTCGAAACTCGGCAGTTCTAAGTGTGCCTTTGCCCATTTCTTCTTTCAGTTCTTTCAGATGTGCCTCGTGTATTCCGAGGCTATTCTATTAGGGCAGCGTCCCCCCCAGTCCTGCTCCCCCCCACGCCCCTCTGTGATTTCTTGGCTGGACAGTTAGGGGTTTAGTCTCTCCTCTTTGGGACTCGCCTTCTGTAAGTAGGTTTGCCCTTGGGGCCAGGTGGTGGGAGGTTAGAAAAGAGGCAGTGGGGACCCTTCCCACCCTCTTCGGACCACTCTTGTCTTTGGCAAAGAGAAGGATTTCTCTTCCTTAGAGCCTGAGGTGTCTGCTGCTAAGGTTGCAGCTGTGGCCCTGGGGCTTACTTGGGGGCAGGACCGCATTAAAAAAAAATAGTATTTCTCCCCTTTTCTCTGTCCCACAGAAACACCCCCCCCCCCTCCATGTACTCTTGGTGTCCCTGCCGGCTCTGTGCTTGGTGCTTCTCTCAAGCTCTTTGTGTTTCCTGAGCCGCCCAGTTTATTCTGGTGGCTCCAGCTAGTACCGAAGTGCTGTTGCCTCCCGGTCTGACTTCGGAGCGTCAGAATCCTATATCCACCTGCCAGCTGGATGCCTCTCGGTATGCGCCATAAACACCCCAGCGCAGGTCCAAGATCTATTTCCATTTCTCCTTCTGCCAACCCAGTATCTCTCTTGTTTTGCTAATCTCAATACCCGCTCGCGGCTTCGGCCCATCTGCTCGCGCCATTCTCCTGGGAGTAGTGATCTGTGCCTTTCTCCCACTCGACAGTCCTTCCCTGTCACTTGGAAATATAAATACATTGTGGGCAGGTCAGAAAATGTTCTGGTGGCCTGAGGAGTCAGGTACTTTAGAGACTGATGATCTGTAGGGGGAAAAAAACCAGTCGAACAGCCCTCCACTCTCTGCCCCCGGAGCGTCTCTGCAGCCCTTTATCTCGTAGCCTGAAATACCGCGTTTCTCTCCTACCGTTCTTCACGTGTTTCCTGTTTTCCTGCCTCTTTTATGCTGCCGTCCCATATTTTTGAGGGAAACTGTATTTTTAAATTTTTTTACTGTTTAGATTTCAAGGAAGGAGAGAGAGAGAGAGAGAGAGAGAGAGAGAGAGAGAGAGAGGGAGAGAGATAGTGTGCAAACGGGGGAGGGGCAGAGAGAGAGAGAGGGAGACAGAATCCGAAGCAGGCTCCAGGCTCCGAGCTGTCAGCACAGAGCCCGACGCGGGGCTCGAACCCCCGAGCTGTGAGATCATGACCGGAGCCGAAGTCGGACGCTCAACCGACTGAGCCCCCCCAGGCGCCCCCCTATGTTGGCCGCCCAACCGACTGAGCCCCCCCAGGCGTCCCAGAGGGAAACCATATTCTCGTTGAAGGATTCCGAGCTGTATCTCCCCGGTGAAGTTTCATCCCTGGTGGAAGCCCGTTGCGCCCTGTGCACCCGTCAAGCACAGCTCTCGTGACACCTCGCTGCAGGAATGTGTTCAAACATGAGTCTGCTACTGGGTTTTGAGCTCTTTGAGAACAGACACCTCCATCGGATTCCTTTTTGTTGTCCCAGCAACTGGGACAGGGCCGGGCACCTGGTATTAACTCAATGGCCAGTAGTCTTTTCTTCATGGATCGATATATTAACACAACAGCAGAGCTGTTCTGGTCCCCCCCCCCCCCACCTGGCCCCGCTACCCAACAAAGTATGATATCAAGCAAGACACAGGGTCAGGCGTCCAATGTAGCTTCTTCGAGTTAACTCTTACTGGTGCTCTAGGGGGAGAATTAGTTGCCACACATCTTTTCTGTGTGTTTAATTCTCTTTTTTTAAAGATAGTATTTAAAAAAATTTTTTTTGATGTTTATTTATTTTGAGAGAGAGTGTGTGAGTGGTTGGGGAGGGGCAGAGAGACAGAGGGAGAGAGAATCCCAAGCAGGCTGTCTGCTGTCAGCACAGAGCCGACGCAGGGCTCCACCCCATGAACTGTGAGATCGTGACCCGAGCCGAAATCGGGAGTCGGACGCTCAACCGACTGAGCCGCTCAGGCGCCCCTCCGTGTGTCCCGTTCTGATCACTGCAGGTTGTCGTTACAGGGATCTGTGTCATTTGAGGACGTGGCCGTGGATTTTACCCGACAGGAGTGGCACAGACTGGACCCTGCTCAGAGGACCATGCACAAGGATGTGATGTTGGAGAACTACAGCAACCTGGCCTCCGTGGGTGAGGGTTACCGTCCGCGGCACTCCCGGCACCCTACGTTTCCTGCTGCTTCTTTTTTTGTTTTAATTTTTTAACATTTATTTATTTTTGAGAGACAGAGACAGAGTATGAGCAGGGGAAGGGCAGAGAAACAGTGAGACACAGAATCTGAAGCAGGCTCCAGCCTCTGAGCCATCAGCACAGAGCCCGACGCAGGGCTCGAACTCACAGATCGTGAGATCATGACCTGAGCCGAAGCCGGCCGCCCAACCGACTGAGCCCCCCAGGCGCCCCCCTATGTTGGCCGCCCAACCGACTGAGCCCCCCAGGCGCCCCCCTATGTTGGCCGCCCAACCGACTGAGCCCCCCAGGCGTCCCCCTATGTTTCCTCCTTTGGTCACCGTAACGTGTGCGGCCTTTGTAGACTTCAATAATACTTTAGGCCCTAGGCTCCAGGGTCACGGATGCCTGATTAGTTTGAGGCACCAGGCAGAGCGCGTGTGTCGTCGCTTCCCCCAATGAAAGGTTGAAACGGGCCCCCTTCCTTGTGCAGCTCTTGAAGATACACCTTCCTCCTCCGTCAGAGGCCCTAGCGCTCAAACAGCTTGGCCCATGTGCTCTGCCATTTCCCGTTAACAGGCCTCTGCGTGGCCAAGCCGGAGATGATCTTCAAGTTGGAGCGAGGAGAAGAGCTGTGGATATTAGAGGAGGAACCCTCAGGCCACGGTTACCCAGGTGAGTGAGCGACAACCAGACAGGCGGAAACGGGAAGTGTTTTCCGGTAGCTTCTCTTTAGAGGCCCTTCTTCTTCACAAATGACTGGCGGACAGAAGGTCTACCCACTTCAGATGCCTAAGTCACACTTGCCGTCATTATGCTCACGCTTCAGTGCTCTGTCCTGCTTTTATCGTGAGGTTTTTTTAAGTGTATTTGTTTTTGAGAGAGACAGAGAGAGAGCACAAGCAGGGGAGGGGCAGAGAGAAAGAGAGAGAGAGAGAGAGGGAGACAGAGAATCCCAAGCAGGCTCCAGGCCCTGAGCCGTCAGCCCAGGGCCCGACGCGGGGGTCGAACTCACGACCGTGAGATCACGACCTGAGCCGAAGTCGGCCGCCTAACCGACTGAGCCCCCCAGGCGCCCCTCTTGATTTTTGTAGTGCTCTCCCACTCTTACCTGTCCCCGCCCGCCTCGTGTTACGCGTTCTCAGCCAGCCTGTCTCTCTTTAGTGTTCTCAGGCGTCTGCCTTGCCTCCATTGCCTTGGATGCCTTCTGTTGCGAGGCATTCATTCGCGCGCTCGTTTGGGTTCCACCACCTCCTAAATGAGTGTCACCTATAATTTGGTCACGTTCTAGGTGTAGGGATCCAGCTCTGAGGAAACGGGCTTCACCGTTCCGGAGCTTGCAGTCCGATGAGGGAAAGAGACCGGAAACAAATACATACTGTTTGGCGGCGAAAAGAAAATCAGGGCGAGATACGAAAGCTAGACAGCATGGTCGTGTGCTCGTGGAGACGGTGCCCGGGGAAGACTTCCGGGGGAGGCGCACGTTAGTGCTCCACCGTCGGCCATGCGAGAGAGACAGAGCCGGATAGACTTCGAATATTCCGAAGAGTAGAGAGAACAGTACGCGTCAGGCCCGGTCTGGGAGATATAGCCTAAAAACAGCAAAGAGGCCAGTGTCGCTTAATGGCGGGTGGTGAGAGCGGTCAGAGGCAGTTTCAGAGAGTTAGCTGGGGCCCAAATTATGTGGAATTTTGTAGGCACCTGAAGCACTTTTTCACAGCTATGTTTTATAGGCTTCGTTAAGCCCTTTCATTCCGTACTGTAGCAAGGGAAGCCATTGTTGAGTTTTAAGTGAGTGATCGATTTGTTTTTAAAGGCTCTCTCTCCCTGCTGTGTGGCAACGGTTCTGTTGGGGGTAACGCCCTCAGGCGTGATAATGACCTTCAGCGTCAGAAGATTCAAGCTTCGGATCCAGCTGTTGACTATCACGGCTATGGAAAAGTCTTCTACAAGAAAACGGGCTTTGGCGGACGTAGAAGAACACACACGCGGGTGAGAAACTTCGGATGTCCCGAGTGCGGGAAAGCTTACTGCCGGAAATCAAACCTTATCGAACATCTGAGAATACACACAGGGGAGAGACCCTACAAGTGTGGCGAGTGTGCGAAAACCTTTAGTGCAAGATCATACCTCATTGCCCATCAGAAAACTCACACGGGGGAGAAGCCCTTCGAATGCAACGAGTGTAGGAAATCTTTTGGCAGGAAGTCACAGCTCGTTCTACACCAGAGAACGCACACAGGCGAGCGACCCTATGAGTGTACCGCCTGTGGGAAAACCTTTTCTGAGAAGGCGACCCTCATGATTCATCAGCGAACTCACACGGGGGAGAAGCCCTATGCGTGTAGCGAATGTGGAAAAACATTCCGAGTCAAGATATCTCTTACCCAACACCGGAGAACTCACACGGGGGAGAAGCCATACGAGTGCGGTGACTGTGGGAAGAGCTTCCGGGCAAAGAAATCCCTCAACCAACATCAAAGAATTCACACAGGTGAGAAGCCCTATGAATGCGGCGAATGTGGGCAGTTCTTCAGGATGAAAATGACCCTCAATAATCATCGGAGAACGCACACAGGTGAGAAACCCTATCGGTGTAATGAATGCGGGAAATCCTTCAGGGTGCACTCGTCCCTTGGGATACATCAGCGGATTCACACCGGGGAGAAACCTTACGAATGTAGTAAGTGTGGCAACGCCTTCTACGTGAAAGCGCGCCTCATCGAGCATCAGCGAATGCATTCGGGAGACAAACCCTACGAGTGTAGTGAATGCGGAAAAATCTTCAGCGTGAAGAAGTCCCTCTGTCAACACCAGAGAACTCACACGGGACAGAAACCCTACGAGTGTAGCGAGTGCGGAAATGCCTTCTACGTGAAAGTGCGCCTCGTCGAACATCAGCGGATTCACACGGGAGAGAGACCCTTCGAGTGCCAAGAATGTGGGAAGGCCTTCTGCCGGAAGGCACACCTCACGGAACATCAGAGAACTCACGCGGGCCGGCCCTTGCCTTGTACTATGGGGAAAGCTTCTGTGTGAAGCCTCCCGTCGCCATTCGATCAAACCCTCTGGGTCGTCTGGTCACGGTGCACGCAGAGCGCACCCGTAGGTTAGTGCGGAAGTACGTCCCGATTCCCGTTAGGGGAGAGCGAGTCGTTTTCATCCCATTTGGATTGCCCTAACTGCTGACGAGGTTGGGTATCTCCTTACCCGGACGCTGGCCTTTTGGGTTCTTTTCTTCTGTGCATTGACTGCTGTATATCCTTTCCTCATGGTTTTCTCACGGGCTGCTTGTCTTTTACGTCTTGGTTTAAATGTTGCTGTTTTGGGTTTCTAGTATGTGAGAACATACAAATCTTTTTTCGGTCATGCGTGCCGCGAATATCTTCTCCCGGCCTGTGGCTGCTTATTTAATTTTGTTAACTCTTCTGCTGGGGTTTCGTGTTCGTATAGGATCAGTTTCGAGGTGATCATATTCTCCTACGCTTCCCTCGAAAGTTAAGGTTTTCCTTTCAACATGTAGAATGTTCGTCTACCCCGAGGCTCTGTGTGCGTGTGGCGTGAAGTGGACAATACGTAATACTGTATTCCTCTTGACCCTTTCCGTAAACGGGATCGCACCGTGTTGGATGTTCTGCAGCTTGCTCTTTTCATGAAACGTTACCCGTCCGAGATATATCCACGCCGGTAAGCAGAGGTGTGGTTTATTCATTTCTCTCCCCGTCCCCCTAGCGAAAGACATTCGTGTCGTTTCTGTGTTTCGCGTGTGAATCTAAAAGTGGAACCGATGGGTTATAGAGTATAGGCAGTGTTGAAGTTACTAAGCTGTTGTGCCCCTAGCTCCAACACCCCCTTCCAGGCTGTTCTTCGCGGTGCTGGGACCGTGACTCTACGGGACACGTTTCTGCCTCGCCGGCCGGAGATAGTAAACACAAACTCTGAGTGTCAGGAAGGAAGAAGGGTCTGACTCCTTTTCTTTTCCTTCCTGTTAGCTCCCTGCTCACCTGAGCGCCCGCTCAGGATCGCTTCTTCACTTGGGCGGCGGAAGTTCCTCATGGCGGCAGGAGTTTAATCCAGTTCGCGGTTTTCCGGCACCCACAGAACAGCCGTGGTGCCCCGTCCCCTCAGAGACACTAGCATCAGCTGGCTCGTGCCGCCCCCTCGGAGGTACGAGTCCCACCCACGTGACGCCACTCCTGCAACTTTCCGATTGTTAACGATTCCGATTTCTTCCCTTGTTACCTTAGCCTAGTGGCTTCCTGCAGTGGCTGCCGCCGTGATAATTTTAACGTTCTCTTTCTGTCCTTTTTGGTTACACGGTTAATAAATTTGTGACGAGTCAAAAATTCTTCATAAGAAGTTCCTTTCATTAAAATAACTGGTATCATTTCTGTCTCCTGGCTGGGTTCCTTTTTTATTCTTCAATGTTTATTATTTTTTTTTAATTTTTTTAACATTTATTTACTTTTGAGAGACATAGAGACAGAGCGTGAGCAGGGGAAGGACAGAGAGAGAGGGAGATACAGAATCTGAAGCAGGCTCCAGGTTCTGATGAGCCATCAGCACAGAACCTGATGTGGGGCTCGAACTCACAGAGGTGAGATCATGACCTGAGCTGAAGTCAGCCACTTAACCAACTGAGCCACCCAGGCGCCCCCATTGTTTATTTTTGAGAGAGACGGCACATGCGTGTGCAGGGGAGGGGCAGAGAGGACAGGAGACGGAGGATTCCAAGCAGGCTTGCACCGTCAGCACAGAGCCCAAAGCGGGGCTCGAACCCACGAACCGTGAGACTACGATCTCAGCCGAAATCCAGAGTCGGAGGCTCCACGGGCTACGCCACCCCAGGCGCCCCTCTTAGCTGGGTTCTCGTTGCTACGAAAGTCCTGCAACTTTATTAAATGATTGAGTTTTGTCCCCTCCGGATTGTACTAACTTACGCTCTCATGAGCAGTGTGAGGCCAAGTTCACGTTTTCCCCCACACACCCCAGGACTTAGTATCAGTCTTTCAAGCTGTTGACAAATGATCGACAAATTGTTGGTCTTATTTTTAAGTCAACTTTTTTGAACTTCAATTGTATGCTCTGGTTTTCTCCCATAAATTATCTTTAATTAAAGGTAACTCTTAATAGAAATTTTGCTTATACGTGTATATACATATATATTTCAAAACACAATGATATATTATGGTGTTTATATAACTATATATAACATACACAGGTACACACAGAGAGGTACATACTTCTGTGTCCCCAGAAAACAGTTTTCTTTTATATGTTCGTTGCATTTTATTCACATATTTGCCATCTCGGTGCTCTTCATTCCTTTCTGCCTTCCATCCACAATCAGTTTCTTCTTTGCCTGAAAAATACCCTTTAGTGGAGGTCTATTAGTGACAAACCTCTGAACTTTGAGAATGTTTTCTTTTTTCTAGGCTTATCTTTTTACTTATTCTTTAAGTAAGCTTCAGGCCCAATGTAGGCCTTGAACTCATGACCCCAAGATCAGGAGTCACATACTCTACTGATTGAGCCACCCAGGTGCCCCAAGAATATTTTCTAATGCAACATTTTTTTTTTAATTTTAACATTTATTTATTTTCGAGAGACAGAGAGAAACAGAGCACCAGCAGGGGAGGGGCAGAGAGAGAAGACACAGAATCCAAAGTGGGCGCCAGGCTCTGAGCTGCCAGCACAGAGCCCGACGTGGGGCATGAACCCATGAACTGTGAGATCATGACCTGAGCCGAAGTCGGCTGCTCAAGTGACTGAGCCCCCCAGGCACCCCTGTAATGCAACATTTTTGAGAAGCAAAAGTGAATCCTTTACCTCTAGCATTTGGTGACACTATGCTAGAGTAAATTGATGCTAGGGGTGCCTGGGTGGCTCAGTCGGTTAGGCGTCCGACTTCAGCTCAGGTCATGATCTCATGGTCTGTGAGTTCGAGCCCCACGTCGGGCTCTGTGCTGGCGGCTCAGAGCCTGGAGCCAGCTTCAGATTCTGTGCCTCCCTCTCTCTCTGCCCTTCCCCTGCTCACGCTCTGTCTCTCTGTCTCTCAAAAATAAAATAAACATTAGAGTAAATTGATGCTAAATTAAATACTGGTGTTTTTTTTTTTGTTCCATGAATATTCCATAATAAACATGATCACCCAAGGTATTTGAACTAACCATCAGATGCCCCCAAACATAGGATACACTTGAATCTATATATTACACTTGATGCATTTTTTAAACAGCGCACCCTCACTCTCATTTACTGAGTATTAATTAAATTTATCAAGATGTCATCTCATTGATTCTTTTAATCTTCAGATCATCCACTTAAAAAAATTCAATTTTATGTTTTAAATTTTTTTTTAAGTAAGGGCATCTTTTTTTTAAATGTTTTATTTATTTTTGAGAGACATAGAAACAGAGCGTGAGCAGGGGAAGGCAGAGAGAGAGGAAGATACAGAATCCCAAGCAGGCTCCAGGCTCTGATGAGCTGTCAACACAGAGCCCGACGCGGGGCTCGAACTCACAGACTGGGAGATCACGACCTGAGCTGAAGTTGGCCACTTAACGGATGGAGCCACCCAGGCGTCCTGTGTTTTAATTTTTTAAATGTTTATTTATTTATGAGAGAGAGACAGAGCAGGAGGCAGGGAGGGGCAGAGAGAGAGGGAGACACAGAATCCGAAGGAGGCTCCAGGCTCTGAGCCGTCAGCACAGAGCCTGACGTGGGGCTCCAACTCATGAACCGTGAGATCATGACCTGAGCTGAAGCCGGACGCTTAACTGAGCCACCCAGGCGCCCCTCGATTTTGTGTTTTAAATTATTATTATTATGGAAAATGTCAACCATGAGTAAAAGTCCTCTATAATAAGAGAAAGCAGATCAGCAGTTGCCTCCGGGAGGGGAATTAACTCCTAAAGGGTAGGAGGGAACTTCCCGGGTGATGGAACCATTCTGTGTCTTGATGGGGATGTGTGTCAATAGTTCTCAAATGAGTAAATGTAAGATTCGTGCACTTTATTGTATGTAAATTATATCTCCCACTTTCAAAACAACAATAAAAATTCCCTATTCCCATACCAGGCCCGACGTGGGCTGCCTGCGAGGAAACCAGGAATCTTCACCCCTAGATCAAATGAAAGACGCTGGCAGTGGGAGACTTAGGGCCCCCAGGGCTTTAGAAATGGCTTTGCCCCATGAAAATGACCTTCGCCGAGGCCTCACGATGGGTCGTGCTGACCCCCCGTCAGGGACCATCATTTACGTGCTGGTCCCTCGCTGCCACCACGCTGCGTGTATTTGGCTCCCAACAGCTTAAGCACAGTCTCTCCTGATCCCCCGTTCGCCGCTCGCACCACCACAGTAGTGTTTACTCCCAAGGTATGTCAGCATGGTGTCTACTAACACCCCCATTGACCTAACTACATTTTTCACCCCCGTCGGCCTAGAGCGCCATGTCTGTATGGACGACCTACCACCAGCTCACAATATCTCGTCTTATCACAACTTTTTGCTCCCACAAAGGCTACTGACCCCCCCCTTAGCTCAAAGCATCATGTCCCACCACCCCTTTTAGTTGCCATTACAATTTTTCGCTGGCCTGTTTGCTCATAGGGGAGTCTTTCCACCCCTGTAGCCCCCAGCTTTGGGACTGACGATCCTCCATTAACTCAACGTTGTGTTTTTTGTCTTGCTTTGGACTCAGCTTGGTGACCGCTGACCTCCCATTAGTTCACAGCAATGCGTCTTGTCACCTTCCTGTAGACCTAATGTAGTGTCTGTTGCCCCCCCCCCCCACTGGCTACCATACAGTATATTCGACCCAACGTGTTCTGATCACAGTGTCTGCTCATCTTACGGTAGAGCGTATCATTATGTTGACTTTGGTAGCCATTGCTGCAGTGCCTGTCCCCAATGAACCTCGCAGCTCAGCCCCGCACACTGGCACCAGTGTCTGTCTGCTGTTCCCCCAGTTAGACACCGGTGTGGTGATTTCGATCCTCCTGAACCCTAATATGTTATCTGCAGAACTTGGATGACCTTGTCACTCTGTCTTCTGAACCCTGTTCACCAACCTTCAAGGTTTTTAACCTTCAGACCCAGTGGTGTCTGCGTAAAATAGCCCCCCTCACTGTGTCTTCTCACCCTACCCCACAGCCTGTCAGGCTATCTGCTGGCCATTCACCGGTGTCTTTTTATTTATTAGCCGCTAGCCAAGTATGAACTCCTTGAGGATGTATCGCCATTTTTTTTGTCCTTACAATAGTCAAATCATTGTGCCTGTGAAATCTCCTCCCTTTAACCACTAATATTGTATCTTTGACCAGTTGAAGCCTCGGTAAAGTCTGGTGACCCCACATTAGCCCCCATCATGGTGTCTGTGGTTCGTCCATTAGCCAACAGTAGTTTCTTGGACACCCATGAGGCCCCAGCAGTGTGTTTCCTGACCCTCCTTAGCTGCCATCCCTCTGTCTGCTGATCCCCAATTAGCCGCAAGAGCAGAGACTAACTTCCATGAGCTTCCAGTGCCGTATCTGCTGATTCCACATTAGCCCCATCTTGCCGTTCGCCCTTTAGCTGTGAGTACAGTGTCTTTGACTGTCCAAAGTTCCAGTCATGGTGTTTGTGCCCGCCGATCCCTCATTAGCCACTAACACAGTGTCAGAGTGCAGTTAGCCTCAACACTGTGACTGCTCCCTGGGTTAGTCTTTGCCTCATGCTTCTCAGTCATGACGTCTGCTGCTGACCCTGTGTTACTGCCATCACTATGTCTACAAATGCTGGTCACAAATACAGTGTTTTTGATCAGAAAAAAATCAGCCCAGTGTCTGCTGCCCTCACATTAGCCTTTAGTCATTCTGCTGATTAGCCATTAGCCCACCTCTGAAGTGATTTTGTCTCTATCTCAGCATCAGTTCATTTACCACCCCATCCCTGTGGATGCTGGTGCCTCATTATTCCCTAGTACGGTGTATTTGCCTCAGGAGCCTCAGTATAATGCCTGGGACTCATCGGAGCCTACCCTACATTAGAGCCCTTCGTAGTTGAGATGATCCCGTATTAGCCACCAGTATAGTGTCTGACTCCCATGAGTCCTCCTGGCTATGTCTGCTGGCACTGTATTAGCTCCCACGACCGTCT